>NMRB01001599.1:12290-30087 GCA_002633025.1 Notospermus geniculatus | reverse complement strand
CGTGCGTCAGACACCCATCCCTGCTTAGATCACGGCAGCGTCTAGACTTGGTAAATGAGCTAGGCCCTGCTGTCAAACGGCCCATTCAGATACCCTTGACACGCTCCCTGATTACATCACCTCGGCGCCAAGGCTTGGTAAACTAGCTAGGCCTAGCGCCCTCCCACGCATTAATCACATACCCCCTCCCCCTCCCCGCCGCCAGATTCTGCGCCCTGCAGCGTCTAGGCCTACGCCAGGTTCGGCGCCACTTCATTGCAGTGGCGACCTTCGGAACTACGCGAAATGTGCAATCTCGGGAGGTTTGGCCGCGCTGTGATAGCCTGAGAAAAATAATAGAATCTTCTCTTGTAAAACACATTTTCATGGATTTGGGGCCTTATTGAACTCAACGGTTTAATTTTATTTATTATGGTCTTATATCCGTACAGGTTTTGCAGTAAGCGGCGGTATATACCCTTCATAGGAATCGCACTCATGAATATTCATTGTGTTAGCGATCAAAAGGAAAAGACAGACAATGGTGATATCCATAACCCAAGTCGATGTCCGTCCGTCCGTACGTGATAATTGAATTACAATACCTCCTCCAATCAAATGACTGCGCTAGCAAATCTATCATGACATGTGCAAACGGAGTCAGACGAGGCGAGACGGTAGCTATTTTCATTGGTAAATTGTCTTTCCCGCTTTAGCATCAAACTCGGTGGTTTTCGGGCTTTTCCGGACGATCACATTTTGATCCGTTGGGTTTTCCTTAACTTGAAAGGAAATGTGACCGGGTCTGGGAAAACCCGGCCAAAGTCGCTGGGGGGGGGGGGGGTGGGGGGGGTGACATAGGCCTACCTGCCCCATTGTTACACAATCGATAAGGCTTAATGTCCGTTGTACACGTTGGATTTTTCTAGTACAAAAAATTATAAATGGGGCTCAAATGGGTGTCCGCAGTGCCTTTAACTAGGCAATCGGTGGCGTATGACCGAAATCACCCTTTTGAGTTTCATTTATAATTTTTAGTAGAAGAAATATCTTAAGTGTACAACGGGCATTAGGGCCTATTTGGCGCTAACACCGTCGTATTTTATTGTGATGATACTCCCTATGTAACCTATTACCCCTGCCGTGTTGAGCGACTTTGGGCGGGTTTTGCCAGACAGGGTCACAAATAATTCGAGATTGGTCTAATTGATGGGCGAAAATATATTTACTGCATCATATCTCTTGTATTTCCGATGTTCATGCATCAAGCGGATGTTTCTGTTTTGGTCGAAATGGGCACCTCTTGCATGTATGTGTCTACTATCGTCGTCACTTGCTAGATGCATTTCTAGCCGTAGCCGACTGATCACGTCATAGTTGTCATTCCAACTGGATGAACAAATTTCATGCATTTCGAAGCCGGAAAATCCAGCACAGTTTCTTTCCCCGGTAGGTCTGAAGTATACAACGAACACCCCCAACGCTTCGTTAGTAGTGGCGAAGCCTGTGAAGGTCTTTGGCATGGGAACCTCGTACGGCCATATTGTAGGGCGTGCGTCTTGGTTGCGAAGAACCAGGACAACATGGACAACATGCACGCGATGGTTGATGAGGATGAGAACGGGGTATTTCGCCCTGTGGAACAAACTGAACCATGGACCACCCGGGTTGTCCGATACGATTTTGAGCGGCAGTTGAAATTGTAGAGTTATATTGTGCGAGAAAGCATACACCGTTTTACCATTCCGATGCTTCCGGTGAACGTCATAGAAGGTCAAGGACATTGCAGCGGACCGAGCGGACAAGAAACAATAGAAAACAAATGTTAACATATCCAATGTGTAAAGATAATGGCGGCGTACACCAGTAAAACGAACTACTTTGCATTTTTCTTCAGGCGGAACAGGGAGCCTCGTTATCAATTTTCCACGTGATAACTGGTACACCCATATTTCGGTGATGACAGCTATTCTGCGGGTCTTCCTGACGAGAGTCCTCAAGTAGTAGTCAAGGCACTGGGTGACACAAATCTCGGCACCAGGTGTGTATTGATAGAAGGAAAAATAGCCACGCTGTTGCGGGCATAACCCCTCGGCCTCTGTTACCTTGAAATGTAGGTCGAATCAAAAACCCGTCTGATATGTTGTGTACCCTGGCTGGATACACGCACCATAAAAATTTCATGAAGTTTCGATGACTAGTTTAGGAGTAATCGCCAATTTTGTCATTTCAGTATGTGCCCCCTGGTGGCCAAAGTAGAAATCAGACCCGGTCGATTTTCAATAGCGAGAAGCGTCATGTCATGAGGTATCAACATACAAAATGTGAGACGAAAATTCCAAAGCATTCTCAAGTTAGAGCGTTCACGTCGTTGACGAATCAGATTTCAGCTTTTGACCTCTGCGACCTTTAAATGTAGGTCGAATCAAAAACCCGTCTGATATGTTGTGTACCCTGACTGGATACACCTCCACCATAAAAATTTCATGAAGTTTCGATGACCAGTTTAGGAGTAATCGCAAATTTTGTGTTTTCACTATGTGCCCCCTGGTGGCCAAAGTAGGAATCAGATCCGGCCGATTTTCAATAGCGAGAAGCGTCACGTCATGAGGTATCACCATGCCAAATTTGAGATGAAAATTCGGAATGAACGACATTCGATGACCTAATTTGTATTTGTAATCTTTGTTTACCTACGAACATAATTAAAGGGATACTCCACTCTTGTGTAAAATTTTGAATTTTTGAAATATCGTTAATACATTCAAATCCACTGATATCTGCAACATGTCGTATTTTTTTTAAATCAGGAAACTCATCATTTTAAGTATTTTAATGAGGAACCCGCGTGCCGGAAATCCCGACAGGTCGGCGCTGCGAGCAGTGCGACCGAAACGACGTCATTCACGTCGTTTTAGGTGTTGACGTTGCGTCATGAAAAAATCTGCTGTACATTTTCTACAGGAAAAATGAGATAATGACGTTGCCATAATCGCCATCTATCTCTTCATTTTAAGGAAAAAGAGCACCGCAAAATGCAGATATTGTCATCTGCTACAAGATGGTGTAAATTTTAATGCCAGGCGACCGAAAGAAACGGTTGCTTTTCACGCCAGAAATAAATGGAAACAACGTTAGAAAAAAGAAACTTCGGTCGCACTGCTCACAGCGCCACGTCGTGACGTTAGTTCCTCCGGTTCCTCATTGGATCCCAAGGGACCATTGCACTGCACTCGTGATGTCATGAGTGCCCAATGCATATTTATGAAGGTACAACCAGTAGGCCTAGGCAGTCACAGTATTAGCTTATTCACTACAAAGGTCGTCAGCCTATTGACACTAGTGACATCACAACTCATGGCAATAGTCCACATGGATTGATAAAAATTCAAAAGTTTACACCGAGTGGAGTCTCCCTTTAAAAGGAGGTTAACAAAACAGATGATAAAATATTGGAGAGATAAAATATATAAATTCTGCGTCAATCTGTACGGCAGTCGTAGACTAGTACCTGGTCCTACCGATGGTGTCGCTTGCTGAATAGTAGGTCTCAAAAATCAGTAGGCTTGTAGAGGACAGTAAGACAAACACATTTACTAAGTCTGAAGTCGCTCAGATGAAAGGAACTGAATTTATATGAAACCTGGGGGTAGGTCACATTTCCAGGTCTGTAGCTCTTACAGGAACAAAGTTACAGGTGTGACAGACTGAACAGACAGACAGACAGACACCATGACCAAACACAATATGGTTTCCGATCTTGAAATCGGAAACCATAATCAGTCGTGTCTCCAATTTATGAAAATTCTTGGGGAGCCGACGAGATTTAGACCAACGCGACGAAGGAAACTCTAATGATTCCCCTAAGTGAACACATAGGTCCCAACAGCCTAGTGGTTGGCGTGCGCCGCTATCAAACTGGAGACCACGGGTTCGAATCCCGTCAGGACAGCTGCTTTTTTCCATCAATTTTTTTGTAGTTTTATTTTTTCTTGTCGATTTGTTATCAAGATATCAACCCCGCGTGACTGTCAGAAAATGGTGAACAAAACCTTGCATTCTTGAGCCGTAATGATGAAAAAAATTTACCGGTAGGCCCTCTAGACCTCTGAAACATATTTCTTCATCAGACAGCAGCTGTCAACCAAATGCCAGATCGACCCAAGGGTCAATAGGGTTATAGACAGCAAATGCCTGATGGTCTCAAAAATCAGTTGAATTGTAGAGGACAGTACGACAAACATATTTACTAAGTCTGAAGTCGCTCAGATGAAAGGAACTGAATTTATATTGCAACATGCACTTTCGTGAATTTTGAGCAAAATGCAAGTTACCTACTAGCGGCGACACCATATGCCCGATGGTCTAAAAATCAGTTGGATTGTAGAGGTCAGTAATAGAAACATACTCAGTCTGAAGTCGCTCAGATGAAAGGAACTGAATTTATATTGCAACTTGCACTTTGGTGAATTTTGAGGAAAATGCAAGTTACCTACTAACGGCGACACCAAATGCCCGATGGTCTCAAAAATCAGGAGGCTTGTAGAGGACAGTAAGACAAACATATTTACTAAGTCTGAAGTCGCTCAGATGAAAGGAACTGAAGTTATTTTGCAACTTGNCATTTTAATAGTAATATCATTATCAACGAGTGATACCAATAAAATTGCCCAAAACTGTGCATTATTGTGTGTTGGTCTTCAATTAAACAGCAAAGTGCCTTGTGTCCTTGCCTCATGTATCTAGGCCTCCCGCGGATGTTCCCACTAGCCTTCGGAGAAACTGGCCCCTTACACTCAAGGGGATTCAAAGAGATCATCGGCATACTCTGTAATCAATCTTCAGATCATGTGTTCTAAAGAAACCGTACCACCATAGAAACATGATTTAATTATGAGACAACCAAACCGCAGGCCTAATAAAATGCATGACAAGACAACATGAAAGGAACTGAATTTATATTGCAACTTGCACTTTGGTGAATTTTCAGCAAAATGCAAGTTACATCCTAGCGGCCACAGCAAATGCCCGATGGTCTCAAAAATCAGTAGGCTTGTAGAGGACAGTAAGACAAACGGTATGTGATAAACCTTGGAAACAGTGAAACCTTGAAAACAGTCAGAAAACCTTGGAACGAGTGTACGCAGTGCCATTAGATATTTCACTTTTTAGTCCTAGCCAAAATAAATTGAGCCTGGTATCNAAAATGCAAGTTAAACCCTAAAGGCCATACCAAATGCCAGATCGACCCAAGGGTCAATAGGGTTATAGACTGAGATGGGAAATAGACTGAGATAGGTAAGTTTGAAGTCGACCATACGAAAAAAATTGTAACTTTCAACTTGCATATTCCAACTTGCAACTTGCATTTTCAACTTGCAACTTGCATTTTTAACTTGCAACTTGCATTTTTAACTTGCAACTTGCAATTTTCAACTTGCAACTTGCAACTTGCAGAAAAGAAACCCTCGATTTTCAAGATTTGATGGCCAAAAGGGGCGTGTGATGGATGCCCCCTTGGATGAAATGAAATCCGCTCCATCAGCTTATTCATATTTCACATATGGATGGACGGTCTGGCGATAATCAGTTAGGCCTACCGACCGTACATTAGGCCCCAGGCCTACATGTAGTCGGTAGTAGGCCTAGCTACTACATATACAATCATTAAGGCTTATGGGAAGTAAACTCACTGAGTCACAGCCATGAAAAGTGAGTGTCAAGTTTTCATGTTTACAGATCCCTGGTACAAAATTTACTTTTTCGTGAATTTTGAGGAAAATGCAAGTTAAACCCTAAAGGCCATACCAAATGCCAGATCGACCCAAGGGTCAATAGGGTTATAGACTGAGGTGGGTAATAGACTGAGATAGGTAAATTTGAAGTCGACCATACGAAAAAAATTGTAACTTGCAACTTGCATATTCCAACTTGCAACTTGCATTTTCAACTTGCAACTTGCATTTTCAACTTGCAACTTCCATTTTCAACTTGCAACTTGCATTTTCAACTTGCAACTTGCATTTTCAACTTGCAACTTGCATTTTTAACTTGCAACTTGCAACTTGCAGATAAGTAACACTGTAAGGTAGTTTGTCGCGACTCCGAAAGGCTTCAAAGCGGCAACTGCACCTCCGAGAGCTACGTCACTATAGATCGTTGCAGTTGATTGGGAACAACGTTTCCAGGCCAATGAAACGCAGTCAAGGCGCAGGGTCATGTCAGTGCTGGCGAGGCCAGCGCCCATGCTTCCTCCTGTAGGCCTACATCGACGACGTCATTCACGTCCCACATAGGTTTTGTAAACTTGTCAAGTCAAACTTTTAGATTTCCAACGCGAGTGTTCCGTTCAGCAGTTATAGATTCCCAAATTTTTATTACCACCATGGCCCCAAGGTTCTAAACTATCCACTGGTATGTTTCATTGGTGGGAGTGAGCAGGGATCTGGCGACAGTGATAAGTTAAAAAGGGCATGCGGGGTCAAATTCTCGTAAACGTTGGTCCCAATTGAATGCATGGATCTATAGCTTTGTTGTACCCTCACGACTTTGCTGTTGCCATGGCGACGATTTCAGAAACACTCTCGGGGAATTCAATTTGGTTATACTCAAATTCCAAACAAAATGTCCATGCACGTGTATAGATTTTAGGTTTGCTCTATTTAATTGTGCTAATGAGGTGGGTTGCGGGTCTTTGCCATGTGGAAAACGCGCGCATGCGCAGTTAGCCCTTGTCACTGTCAGCACGGAATTCGGTGTGTTTTCATTGGTTTGAACGAAAAATGTCTGCAATCGGCAGCATTTTTTGCGAATTTCTTCGATGTTTCTACAGGCCAGCCTTTAATTGCGCTGTGAAATGAGTTGGAGAAAGGAAAATTCACTGGTTTACCCGCGACCTCACCAAAGTGTGTGTGGGAGCGTGAGCGAAGAATCGAGTGAATTCGCGATCTCCGGTCACGTGTATTGCCGTTTTTGTCCATTCGACGACAAAACTGGACGAGTGTTCACCGACAATCCTACGTTGAAAACCATCTTCCGTCAAAACAAGTCAAAATGGCTACTGCGCATCCGCGAGTTTCCGAGAAATCTCCATGACAATGACCTATAATATATTGCAACTCATCTATAGATACGTAACTCTAGATTGTTGTTTTTGTTGTTGTTATCAAACCTGCATGTTTTGTTTGTATCTTCAAGAGGTATAAGGTTCACATATCAAATGGGTTAAATATTTTGCCATGGGAACCGAGGTTACACTTTTTACGCTGAGGAGCCACGGTGGTGTAGTGGAGCCACGGTGGTTCGGGCCTCCGACTAGCGGTCAGAGGGTCCAGGTGTAACGTTTTTCAGTGTGGCCGTTTTTCTGTGTCATTCCCATTGTTCGGAACACACTGGGAAACGAACTCGCTGTTTCTCTGTGTGCCGCTCATTGTCCAGTCGCCGCTTATTCCGTCAATCTATTGTATTGTCACACTGGCTCACGAGCCTCACTGAAAAACGTTACACCGGGTTCGAATCCCACTGGGCGTAAGACTTCGGGCAAGTCTCTTTGCCTCACTGGCCTCTCTCCATCCAGGTGTATAAATGGGTACCGGTCGGAAATGCTCGGATTGTAGCGCTGAATGAGCAGCTCATCTGAGTTCTACTGAAAGGTTTCAGGATAGACTGGGGTTAAAGTGTAAAGTCGGATGACACCTCCACCGTTGTTGATATCCAACTATAAACCCAAACTTTAACTTTAACTTTTACGACACACACTTTCCTCAAACACCAAAGAAAGGAAAATGACATTATTTTTTTTTTCATGAATGATAACGATGATTAAATTTATACATATCAGGGCTTATGCCCACCAGACGACGACATGTCCCCTTATCCAACAGACTTATTTGATGGATCAAAAAAAATGACAACAGTCCAATCAGTGTCAGTTGCCATGACCTTGCTGAAGTCGGCAAGGGTCAGTGGATCACGAACGCATAGGTGTACCCATCCCCCAGCCGACTCCGAAACACTAGAGGTCAATTAAACTGGAACGCCGTAGAATCAAGTTCTGAAGTGAACAAGAAACTGATATCCGGGCGATGTCAATGGTTTCCGATCGTGAAGACAGTGGCCAATCTACCACTAGCCAATTTCCAGTTGAAGTAATGAGAAGTTACAACTCTAGAGCTGGTTCACTCTGACCTTGACCTCTGACATTGAGAAGTATTGCGTTACTGGAACAGGAATCCTTGATTAAACCTACTGGAGACGGTTATTGCAGGTTTCTAATTAGTTTTCTCATGAAATTCTGAGCAGATTTGCATTTTTTAGCTCACCTCTGTGAGGTGAGCTTCTCTCATGGTGTGTCGTCCGTCGTCCGTCGTCGTCCGTCGTCGTCGTCGTCGTCGTTAACAGGGGTGGCACGTTTCTAAACCGCTTGGGTTACAAATTTGAAATTTGGTGTACAGGTACCCTATGGTAAAAACTATCTCTGCACCGAAACTTAGCGCTGTTGCTTGTACACTCTGGCCTGTAGGGGGCGCTTTGTGAAAACCTTCTTTTGGCCGTATCTCCTGAACGCTGTTAGCTAGAACCACGAAACTTTTATGGTGGGTTCCTCTGATGAGACTATATCACATAAATCCCGGGTTTTTGATTTGACCTACTTTTCAAGGNTAACAATCATGCATTGATCGACTGAGCCGCAATCACCCGCTTTTCCTGCGATTTTCGGTTTTGTTTTGCAGTTAATTGGTTGATGATTTACATGAAGTATTGGTTTTACCTGATAGTAAACTTAGTTCCCCAGGTGCCTATAGAGAGATTTTGGTGATATCCGAGTGAAATCTTCCCGTGAGCCAAAAAATGTGAATCAGGGCATTTTTAGACCTTAATTAGTTTATAACGGGTAACTGAAACAATATTTTGGAGAAAACTCTCTATAGGCACCTGCAGACTACCTGTCTTTAGGTAATGGTATAATCCGTAACCGCGTAGTCGGTACCCACGAGTCAGAATTTCGTCCCGAAAATGAAATTTTAGGGTCTAATTAAAAGTTAATTAATACCATTACTACTAACCCAAATCCACATTTTTTTATCAGAATGTACGGAGGAGGGTCTATACTTAAATAATAAACTTCGTTAAATAGATTACTTTTGGTCATAGAAAAGATATCGAGTTTTCAATGTTGTGCGTGCATTATTTTTTCCTTAGGTATCCCTTCACCTTAATAGTGGTAGCTAGGATGCTTTAACCGTGCCTAAATATGTGTCTTGGTACTGTCTACTTATATGCCAAATTTCGGTTCGATTGGACTTGAACATGGCTGCCAGGCGGCCATCTTGAAAAATTGACTTTGGCCATATCTCATCGGTAGTAAATGTTACGATGTTTCTGCACTAATCCTTCACCATTCAGTGTATCACCAGGCTACTCACACTTCATACTCTGTCACAGAGGTGAGCACAATGGCCCTGGCCATTTCATTCCCTGTGTGACCTTGACACGACCTCTGACCTTGAAGGTCATTGCATAATCTGAAAAGTCACTCTTGATAACCTTGGTGTACGTGAAGGTTTTTAGGGCGTCCAAAGGTTAGATAATCAATACATGAAATATATAGTATTACGCCCTACTGTTCTGGCTATGAAAAATTTTCGACCAGTTTTTGTGAAAAACGTCATCAAAATATACAAAAACGTCATCAAAATATGTGAAAAAGATTCATATTCTGTGAAAAGCGTCATCACAATATGCATTCACGTGACACACAATCCCATAAAACGTCATTCATGACCTTGAACACAGTGAAATTTAGGTCAATTATTCGATAGGGAATTCGTCTGTTGGTATTGCGTTTTGATGCATTTTCTTTTCAACCTTGATAAAAAGTAGAACGAAATTATGAAATTGTGTTGGCGCAGTGTTTCTGATGACATTATAGCGCAATTTATGTGTGTTGCAGCAGCGGTGTAAGCATACTGAGCTTATAGTGATTTTCGTCAATTCCGAATTGTCACCTCGTTCTCCCACGCATGACCATGCTCCGTGGGGAGTATGTAGTCATGGTAGTGTATCACATAACAAAGGCTAGGACATTTTGTTGTTGAAAATTACATCACGTTCAGTTGACGTCATCGCGTCGTGATTCGAGTACTTATAAAGATGTTATTGCAATTTTTTCTTAAAGTAAACGAGAACCTTGCATAAAATACTACCGGCTTTGGAACTCTATTTGATGCGGATACTTATCATTCAAAAAAGGTGTAATCACCGTATTAGCAATCGTCAACTGTCGCTATTTTGCTCGATGCAAAGTTTGAGTGGGCCGTACAAACAACTAAGGGCATGAAAATAAAAAAAATCACTTACCTGTGTTAGTTATTGAATGATAGCAGCTGGATTGGCTTGAAACCCGGGGGAAACAAAGCGAATATAGTCCATACGGCTTGCTGTATATCGAGTGCAATCCCACCTCAATCTGACCCGGGATCTGACCGCACAACGTTTTGACGTCATCACCAATGGTGTTGACGCTGCGCTTCTAGGCTACGCCATGGGCGTCGCCTAGAACCGATTCACCTTAGCAACGACGTCAGTTTTGACATGCACGTCAATTACTGGACTGATAAGGAATTCGCCTATGACATGTATTTATGAGCGTGTGTGTTGAATGATGCGTTTTCCTTTTCAACTTAAATGCTTCTGATGACATTGCCGGACGTTAATACGTGATGCAGCACACCTGTAGTCATCGCCAGATTAGCCCAGGATGCGTATTTATAAATGGACCTAGGCATGTGGTTTTGTCAATTCCGAATTTTCTCCCGTCTCCGTGGGGAGCGGGCTATAGTCCCTTTTCCACTAGCACATTTTATCCGTGCTCGACCCGGGTCGAGCACGGCACGGCAGAAAAGACGTAAGTGGAAATGGGTCCAACGTGCTCGGCACCGTGCTAAATCGAAGTGGGCCGGGCCCTTTGAGGGGACGGGAGGTGGGTTCGACCCGGGTCGAGCACGGCACGGTTGGAAAAACGTGTAGTGAAAACGGCACCGGGCCAGACCCGGCACGGCTCACATATACTTGAGACGAAATGCGCATGCCCAACACTGACCTTGACACTCGCAATGTCAGTGGCCGCGCCCAACACGATTTCGTCTGCTTTCATTTTGCTACTTCTTTTTACAAATTATGTCATCCCGTCATGTTCGACTCGTGCTAGTGGAAACGGTACCTGAACCGTGCTCGGCACGGATCCTGGTCCGGGTCGAGCACGGCACGCTTCAACCGGGCCAAGCAGGCCGTAAGTGGAAAAGGGGCTTATGACATTTGTATTGTACTGAATATTGACTGATGATTTCTCAAAATGGTCTCAGCTGTCTTTCCAGTTCGAAGTCCTCGCATCGTCATAGTCATGTAGGCCTAATGGCACGATCAACTGGTCAATCAAGTCACGTCCGAAAATCCCGCCCAACAAAATAGCAAACCAATCAGGAAATTCAAACACTACCGCCCTATGTTTTTTTAAAAACATTTCTTGTTATGCTTCCTACCATCACCAGGTACTGACTTATCTCATGCTGTCAAATTTGCATATCAAATCTCGTCATACGAGCATGTGCAACTGAAATAATTTCAGTTGCAATAACATCCTTGGATGAGATATGATGTTGCGATACCAGTTTCATGTCGCTTACTGAGCCGGATCTCCCGATATGTCAAAATATTATATTGATATATAAATATTATCAATAATGCTGACCCTGAAGAATAAATTTGTTGAAGCCAGTGTCTTTCCAAGGGCCATAAACATAGGGAAGGAACTTGTTACTAGTACTCTACGTGGCCTCGGCAACAATTTATTCAAGAAACAAATGTGTGACAGACAAAATCTCAACCTTTGATATATCAATTTCACCATGAACCAGGTATCGGAGACCTGAAATTTTCATTCCATCTTGTAGGTCAGGTCATGTTACCAGTCTGAGGGTAGGTCACATTTCCAGGTCTGTAGCTCTTGCAGGAACAAAGTTACGGATGTGACAAACTGAACAGACAGAGAGACAGACAGCCAGAGCCAGACAGACGGAGACAAACAGGCAGACATCATGACCAAACACAATATGGTTTCCGATCTTGAAATTGGAAGCCATAATTACCTTCTTCTGAAACATCTTAGCTGGCGGATACCTCACGGCTTCTTGTTTCTCCATGCATGTCCCCCGCCGGTCACTCATCTGACAGACAAGATTGCTGTGTGTCGGAGTCATTACGAATGTTGTACATTTCATGACCTTGAGACAGACGGCAGAACATGAAATAAGTGATTTTTCTTCTTGTTGACCCAAAGAAGGTGACCGTAAACTCCAACCTGTCACGACAATTTGGTAAACAGCGATATTTCCAGTGACTTTCATTTTTAAACTTTCCGAAAGGCAGCGGTTGTGGTAAAGCGTTCGCCTATTGGGCGATTCCACGGAACTTAACAAAGATGTTTTTGCAGATTTTGTTTTCTGTACCTTTCATCTTTTGCAGCAACTGATTATGGTTCCCGATCAATCAGATCGGGAACCATATTGTGTTTGGTCATGGTGTCTGTGTGTGTATGTGTGTAGGTGTGTGTGTGTGTGTGTGTGTGTGTAGGTGTGTGTGTGTGTGTGTGTTTCTGTGTGTCCGGTCTGTCACACCTTCATATGTCATCTCCTGGAACAGCTACAGTCTTGGAAACAAGTCCTACCCCTAGGTTTGTCAACCTGGGCCCAGTTCCTGAAACAGCGATAAGTCAGCGATAGGCCTTAACGTGGCGTTAAATCCTAGTTAGCGCCACGTCAACGTTAGTGTGGCNAGGTGTTGATTGCAGTGCGCTTCTTTGCCAGTGGGAATTTCCTCCAACTGGTTGGTGATTCCTTTGGAGTGAGCAAGTCAACAGCCTCAACAACAGTAGCATCAGTGGCCACAGCTCTCGACAACATCAAGGACCAATTTATACGGTGGCCTACTGAAGCAGAGAGGGCAGTGATCCAGCATGAATTTTACCAGAAGGCAAGATTCCCTCGAGTAATCGGTGCAGTTGATGGGACACACATCCAGATACAGTCACCTGATATGCATCCAGGTGAAGCACATGATCATGAGGCAGCCTATGTGAACAGGAACCACTACCATTCCATCAACACTCAGTTTGTGTGTGATCACCAAGGTAAGTGACCAATGATTTGCCCAATTGCTAGGCCTAGGGTAGGCTTGGCCTTTATACAGCCTTGATTGGTGACATTAAACATACCATTCATATACATGTATAGTCAGAATCATGGAAAACACAGCATGTTCGAATGACTCTGTGTGTGCATGACAACTCCATGAACTCAGCTGTTTTTCTGGGTCAGGAGGGTTCATTGAGTTCACAACATAGACCAGACCAAACCAATGCATCATGCACCTTACACTTACACTGTTACAGGGTTGCTCAAAAAAATGTTGCATACCATGCACTGCACTGGTTTCATTTGTAAGAAACTGCAGAATCTTTCTGTTATTTCATTTTTTCAGGAAAATTTACCAATGTTGTAGCGAGATGGCCGGGCAGCACACATGATGCCTTCATCTTTAGAAATTCTCAACTAGCCATGTACTTGGAGCAACATAATCAGCTCGGTAATGATGGTATCCTGCTCGGGGACAGCGGTTATCCATGTCGCCCATTTCTAATGACCCCCTACTTGCATCCCGCTAATGTGCACCAGCAAAGATACAACCGTGCGCATAAGCAAACACGGGTGAAAATCGAACAATCTTTTGGAGTGATGAAAAGAAGGTTTCATGTTTTACATGGCGAAATTAGGATGCAACCGGCAAAGGTTTGTAAAATCATCACTGCTTGTGCTGTTCTGCATAACATCGCAATTGACCGCAGAGAAAGAGTACCACCTGGAGACAGATTTCCGATGTTAGAGGTTAACGATGACATTTTTGATGGCCCAGAGGATGGACGCCTTGCAAGGGATCACATTGCGAATACCTATTTCTGAAATGAAACTTTCATATATTCTGACTGAGTCACAGAAAATTAAATGATAAGAAAGATCACATATTGCCAATACTCTACTGTATTATTGATAAAACATATTTGTAGTGTTTGAGGAACAATAAATTGCATATGTACATGTTTATCATCAAATCTCTTCACTGCTCATAAAAGGTGCGTTCACACTAGGATTTTACAACGGTTTCAAACCGATTTAAAAGGTTAAATCGTTTTAAGGTGCCACACTAGAGACCCTTTAAATCGATTTGACACCGTTTTAACGAAAACGGTGCACTGATGCGTTTTCACATCGATTTAAGCCAAACCGGTTCAGTTAAAACGGTATCGATTTGTGTGTGACGCCCTGAATGCGTTTTACGCAGGCGCAGTGGCCATCTTCTGCTGTGCTTACGGTTTGGCGGTCTGTTTTCACTGATAAAAATCACTAGGCGGTGGCCCTATATCATCAATTTTTTCGGGTTTTCCTCCGTTTGGATCACGGCTGGCAACGGGCAAGAGAGGCTTGCATTACTTTCCATCTGGCGAGACGAGCAGATTTATGAACAGTTGGCCAACATGGACGGCGCAACATCCCGATCTAAGAATTGCTGCAAACACGTGGTGGTTACAACAGGACTGCAGAACAGTGCAGAACCTAATTGAAAGCCTTGAAGCACGACAAATCTCATCCTTTCCTCCTTTCGTACATGATCTTGATCCGCCCTGCCTTGGTTGAGACGGGAGCTCACAGATGGCACATTTTTAATGCGAATTGAGTGTGGCGCGTCTCTGAATCGATTTGAAAACGGTGTGAAAACGGGTGGGTCACACTCGCACCGTTTTCCGTAGAACGTTTTGCGGAAATCGGCTTCAAATCGATTTCAGTGTGAACGCACCTTAAGACTCTTCAGCAACTCTTCCACACTGACATCAGAATCACTACAATTGCCCTCTACTCTTTGCCTCAGTAGCTTCACTTCCAACATGAGCTTCTCTTTCCTCAGTGCTGCCATCTCTTCATCACCGGTCTTCTCCGTTTTCCTTCGGATAGATTCTTCCCTCAACTGCTGGTTCTTGAGAAGCTGATTTTCCAATGTAATCTGGAGCACTTCATATTGGAGTGAGAGTACATCTGCCGCTGTTCTTTTTCTGGGGTTAGGTGCAGGATCTGGAATGATATCAATTAAGTCTGTAAATGGTACAGCCTGAAATCTATCAAAGAAGTACCGTATTCTTGCTTTTTGGAATTGAAGAGTAAGCCTTCTATGGGCATAATTAAGAATCTCACCATGGGCTGACCTAGAAATGGAGGCACCTTTGGCTGCTCCTTTCATCACTATAGTGGCATGTCCTAAAAGAAGATAGTCACATCATATAATATTGAATAATAACAAAACAAAATGATACTCCATGATTGTGGTTCTAGCAGTAGAATAGAGGGACCACACTAATAATGTCACATAAAAATGTTGAATTCGACTGACCTGTAACTTCATCTATTGGTTTCATGTCTGGTACCGGTATTGAGACAGAGAAACTGCTAGGTCCTCCAGAACATTCTGCTGAAATAATAACAAAATTGTGATCCCAGGTACCCGGTAAGTTACATGCTGAATGATTTTTTTATAATTTCAATCTTAGTTTCCACTTTGTAAATTTAACTCGAGACTAATAATAAGCAATAAGCAATTTCAAGTTCGAATAATATATTGAAGTCATCGGATTATATTTTTGACGTCTCGAGTTAAATTTACAAAGTGGAATTATAAATATTCAGATTGAAATTATAAAAAATTATTCAACATGTCAAAATTAAATTTCAAGGTTATAAATATTTTATGTCAAATTTTTTAAGCAATCGACCACCATAATTTATGCAAGTTGTGTTTACTTGACATGATCATGACAAAATGTTATGTCAAAATATTTCTGGTAGCTAAACTTGTCCCGGATACTTGTAGTAGATGACATACCATCCGCTTCATTGTCAGAACTTGGAGTAATTATAATTCCTCCAAGGTCAACTTCATCTCTTTTTGTACTTTCTACTGCTGGTGGTGGGGGATTTCCTGAAACACAATATACCCTCCATTAATATCTATCTATTCACAAAATTTTTATTCAAACTCGTATATTTAATTGCCTGGTTGTGTGACTGACTTTGAAGATAGAACTGACATAGGCCTTTTTGTTATTGAGATGGTCCCCAAGAGCACCAACTATCGATCAGTTCCGTCTGGACGGCATCTGTGGAACAAGCCCACACCGTATGACAACTGCAACAACGACCAGTGTGTGATGATTCCTCTCACGTATGAGTAAATAAAAGTCATTTTAGTGGCACATAACCTCAATGTCACCAAAGAAAAAGATGATGTCTATGATGTTTTATAATCAAAAATTCTATGAAGATATTTCATTCTGGTGGTTGTTTTGGATAAGGGCGATTTTAAGGTGTTTAATTGAGCCTCACGGCCTACTTCATCATGGTCCAGTTTCGCATGCATGCCATTGCAACATGTGCAATACCGGTACATATAGGCCTACATGTACGTTCAGTGCAGCAGCAAACATGGCACTGCATGTGTGTGCAAGCGCACTAGTCTGTCACTGAGTTATAGCAGACGGCAAATTCATGTTCAATCCTTGACAATTTTGATGCCTGAATTTGGCAAATTTCCAAACGAATGACGACAGACAGCAGAAATTCTGCTGGGATGGAATGCTTTTATGTTTACCTGTTGAAAGACTGAAACTTCTTGGCTGCTGCTGGAGTGAACATGACGTTGTCCCCATTGATTCTGCTGCTGATTGTGGACGTGGTGGAGCAGGGGTGATGATGGGCCGCATGGCACTTTCTGTCCCTCCAGTAATGCCATTGAAACTTGGATCATCCTTGAAACAATCCACAATCAATTCTTTGATTGGGTCAGACTTGAATGGTGGACCCCCTCCAGTTCCTCCCTGATGCCTCTTCCTCTCCTGATAGTACTTTTTGGCATCAGACACCAGCTTATTCCATTTTTCCCTCACCTTCTCAGGGGTTCTTGGGGCAACACCAATGGAGTTGACAAGCTGGCATATTTCATCCCACTTTGCAAACTTAATTTCATTGGTGATTGTGGCACCAAATTTTCCACGGATGATGGATAGCTCTTGTGTTGCATGTTGCACAATGGTTACCACTTCCGAATGACTAAAATTCGGCTGTCTTTCTCTCTGTTTTTTTTCTCAACTCCTGTGGCAGCCATCTTGATTTTGGAGTCACATGACCTCACGACCCTAGCAACCAGCGTCAGGGCCAGCGCTAGATAGGGTTAGCTATCGCTGCCCCTAACGCTGTCTCTGGAACAACTAACTAGCGCCACGTTAGCTATCGCTCACTATCGTGGCGTTATCCCTAGCGCCATGATAGATTTATCGCTGTTTCAGGAACTGGGCCCAGGATCCATTGACAGATATCAGGATACATTGATTGATGAACTACGACGATGAATCCCACAGAACTTGATCTCGTACCAATAACTCATCTCATGGTTGGCCTTGACCTTTCACCCTGACCTTGACCTTTGATCGTCAAGGTCATTGCATAATCGAAATGGGCATCCTCAATAACCCAAATATGGGTGATATCATGTCTGTACCTGTACCACAGGAAAAGATACTTCAAATCATCAACTTTGACCTTGACCTTGACCTCTGATCATCAAGGTCATTGCATAATTGAAATAGGCAGCCTCAATAACCTAAGTATGGGTGATGTTATGTCTCTATCTCTATCAAGGGCATAGATATTTCAAATTCTCA
>NMRB01001598.1:136024-149217 GCA_002633025.1 Notospermus geniculatus | reverse complement strand
AAGGACTTCGGTTACGGCGGACTTTGATTTCTGTCACTGTTGTAAAAGAAATCTAAGTCCCCTAGTAATCAGAGTCCTATACCTTTTATATAGGATTGGTAACACAGGAACAGAAGTCCGGGTAGGACAGTGGTTCCTAAGGAATGGGGGCCCGTAGGGCCCCCATTCCTAAGGAACCAAGGTCCATGGGACCTTGGTTCCGGGCGGACTTGCATTTCGTTCACACCGGTACTAAGGGGTTAATATAGCACGAGACAATCCTTGGCATTAGATCCCTGGCGTGGAATGGGGTTAATACCACATAGGCCTTCATTCCTTGGTGAATTGATAAAGAGCTTATAAGACCCCTTGGGACTGGGTGGGAAGCAGTTTATCATGTTGAGATTCTTGGTGAATCGAGAGATCTACATGTACCGATACTTTATTGACACGTTTTCACATGGTGAATAGGGAGCTATAAAATCATCATTCCTATTCTTCTTGTTTGACTTTGACCTGCATGTACTATTTCTGCAACTCATATTTTGGTAGGCCAAGGCCTATGCCGAGGATTGGAGGCGTCACACTTTCGCCAGACGTGTTTTCGGCAAAATTCACGGCAGTCCTGGAATTAGGGGATTCCCCGTTCTACACAACAATCAAAATTTGTCCAGGTCAACGAAGAAATTCCCACGTCAAAATCATGCTTGCACGCATTGATTTTTCATCATATGGCCTATGGGGAAGAGTGTGAGTTGTGGATATTTTGTCGTAATTTGGTTGAGATTTCATGAGCACAGGTACAGTGGTTTTCGAGATTCGAGTGGAAGTTCATGGTCATGCCAATAGGAGCTGTCAGCGAGTTGACCACTAGGTGTCACTACAGCCCAATTTCTAGCGGACCCAGTCATTATCGAGCGAGCAGCAGTCACGTAGATTTTCCCGTACATTGGTCCGCTAAGACTTTGCTGCCATCTGTTGGCAATATGCGCGGCTGACTGCTACTATTGGTCCTTCTTCGTTCTCAAGATACGATAGATGACCACAGGCCTGTGACGTCATCAAATCAACCCAGTGACGAGACTTCCGCCTTATTGCTTATTCACTGTGAAAGCCGAGGGCAGAGCAAGCGATCAACTGTCGAAACTCCCAATGCCATGGGTCATTTAATTGGCAATCATTGCGTCATTAGGTTCCTACATGTAGAATGAAAAAAAGAACTTACCTAGCGTCTCATTGTTTAGATGTGCTGAACTCCTTCGAAGTAGGCGATTGAACTGCTGAATGCAGACTCCTGGCCTTAGCTGTGAATTCCAATGATGATGACGTCAGACACTGGCAAATGATACGCTGGCGCAGAAGGTGCGAAAATTCAAATACCCCTGTTTTTTATTTTGTTGAATAGCGCCCCCTGGTGAAAAGATCTGGCATTATCTTCCCTTTGAACTGATGTAGAAAATATCAAGCTATCTATCCCATCACTTTTTGTCTACATATTTATCATAAGGGCGGAAATGCCCCCTGGAGAGCCTAATATAGGTCAAATTGCACTCATTTTTTGTTTCCGAGGAGACTTCACCAAGGGCTACCTTCAGATGTAATTTGGAGTCTCTGGCTATTACGGTTACAAAACGTCGGGCATAAGTTGGACAGAAGGACTGCTGGACTGACACCATAACGCCACTGAATACCTATTTGACTAGCTCCGCTTACCTTTGGTGTACATGAAGAGCATGGTGTACGGTGTATGGTGTACATGAAGAGCATGTCAGGACACCCTCGCCACCCCAGGTTCTATGGGTTTGTGACATTGTTGCCACACCTTCAATGTGTCATTTACATGCTTCCTCTCCAAGAAAATTGTACCTGTTTTTCGTGTTTGGTGAATTTCTTTGTTTACGATTATGTAATGTAATTAAAGAGGAACAGACCCCTTCAAATATAATGACTATTTTTGCTGTTCCAAATGGGTATGACACCACTCTATGGCTGGCAAAAATTTGGTGCAAAAATCTCAGCTCATTTTCAAACTACACACAAAAATGTATTTCTCAGAATTCAAATTTCCCGCTCAATTAGTGATGTCATACCTAGAACCATTTCTATAGTCATCCATTGTAAAATGTACCAAATCTTTATCCTAGAGAGCCTGTCAAGTGCACTTACTGACTCAAAGTGTTGATTTAGGAGGAAAAGTCCAAAGTAAACACTAACTGTCTCAGAAAGGGTATTATTATTCAACAAACTGTCGAGATTGACTAAGATATCGAAATCTCTAAATATGGTGTTTTTAATTACTTCTGAATTTTCACCTGAATTTCAAGTGTAAAGATCCCCACAGGGTAACTAATTTTCAATCACGGCAACACGGTTGACATTAGAAATATATTCTTTCCAGCTGTCTTAGATACAGATATAGCACATTTTGCAATGGCCACTATATTGTAATGGTTCTCTGAATGACATCACTAATTGAGCGGGAAATTTGAATTCGAAAATTACATTTTGGTGTTTATTTCGGAAATGGGTGGAGATTTTCGAATCAAACTGTTGTGAGTCCTGAAGTGATATCATAAGGCATGTTGAGGTGTAGGTAGCCCAGTTTGGCTGGCAAAGTGGTCAGTTCCCCTTTAAGCTGTAATCCTTGGGACTTTCCTCATTTTCAGATTCAGATTCAGATTCAGATTTATGCTCCACTGTTTACACAGTACAGAGAGTACAAAAACAGGTAAATGTACACAGGAAGGATACAACAAAAGGACAGGTCAGAAGCAGTCATGATACAAAGCTTACATTGTAAGGGGTAGACAGGTACAGAGATAAAAAAAGAGGTTCTTACAGGCATGAAGGAAGCGACCGATTTTCTTATAATGTTTCATGAAAATACCATTCAATTTTAAAATATTCGGCCGGGAACAATAGTATTTTGGGAGGTATTGTTTTCTGATATTATCAATACCACAGTGATCACATTGGACTATAAAAACAGTCAAGTGGGGGTGTCTTTATTGCTTTTCTCAGAGGGGCCTGGATTGAAGCAATATGAAAATTCACAATGACAGCTCGCCCTTAACTAGTGACTTTTGTATTGTGTTGATGTGACATTCGAAAATGTGTTGACTTCTGGAATGTCACGGCACATGCGTGCATGTCAAATTTCGGCCTTGTTTGACTTCCAGTATGGCCGCAAGGTGGCGTAACCTGAAAATCATCAAGGTGCTATAACTCTGGAACGACTTGACACAGAGCGCTCAAATGTGCCATGTGGCTCCCTCTAGACGACCTTTATGTGCCCGTGAAGTTTCGGCCCGATCAGACATCCAATGGTCGCCATGACATGTTTGTACTTAAGATATGGCTTTTAAGTGGGATTGCTGATGATTTCTACCAGTACCACTATGCTGTCAAGCCAAGCGGGCACAGTGCCATTGGCACTATTTTTGCAAATATACGGTAACGTTTTAATGACTCAGGCCCAAACTCCGACCTTCCCTTGACAGGCAGCACATAAGACGACGTTTTTTACCCCAGCCAAAACGTTATGCCCTCGTCTTTTGGGGCTATGTAGGCCAGCAGTCGGATTTCCTACGGAAGTTTGTTCAGAAACCTTATTTTGCGACCAGAAAACATTTAGGTTGCAACTGGAAACAAATCTTATAAATTTTATGGACCACTTTCACATGAATAGGGCCTACTTTGTTTACATACCTTGATATAAAGCACGGTGATGACATGGCCATGGATAACTTCCTTCATGGCCTTGTGGCTGACCGTATTCGCCCCACCACGAAAAATTTATAAACTAGCGATTGCCATCATGGACGGAAGCATGTTAGTGAACTGGGTAAAAGTTAATTGCAATCACCCAGAGGTACAATTTGGTGGACTTCGAAAAACAAATATATGGCTTACCCCACCCAACCTTTCGAGGATGATCTAATTTATTTATTTAATAATAAGGGTGCCGCCGTGTAGAAAACACATTATGGCTACCTTAAATACAAAAAAGATGGATGGTGCAGGTGTAAGTGCAAATGTTCTGAAAGAAAGAAGAAAAGGGTTGCCCGTCTCCCAAAATTAAACAAGCAATAATAGATAGATCTAATCCTGGATCTAATCCTAACCCTAACCCCTAACCCTTAAAAGTCCCTTTGAAAAAAGGTTTTGTACCTCTAGCGGATTGCATTTATCATTCACCTGGTCAGTCAGTGATGGTTGACCGCCCTAAAATATATTATGTGCCAACTTCCGTTTGGTTTCTATGTTGGTCAGGTGACGTGTTTAGTGACATTGGTCACCCCATCCATTGGTTTCCACCATAGCATGACTGACGTCATCAATCATCAAACTGAACCCGCCGCCTGACTCTTGGCTGGATGGCCATTTTTGTTTTGGGTTTTCATACTTCTTGGAATCATCAAAAGATGAAAAAATCTGTGTCGAATGTCATGAAAAACATTTTCATCGCCAGTAATCCGTTATATTTTCAATTTCAGATGGCCGATAGCTTACCACTCATATCCCAATTTAAATCGACCGTTCAGTTTGTTTGTGGCGACACTGAAGGGGCGATACGGACCCAAGAAAACTTTACGAAAAAATGTCCACTGGTCTCACAAGTACGATCTGCTGTCGAGGCAGCTCTTGGTGACGAGGAAGCAGCTCGTGAAACGCAGTTCGAGTTCGTCCGGGGTCTCAGTGATATGGCGGACGTTATTCCGGGGGTTGGCCACGTCAAGGGTGGGATCCACTACGCGTGTGGCGACAAAGATGGCGGTGATAACGCTATGAAATCAGCATCAAGAACAACTGGCGTAATGGCTGGAGGCGTTGGAGGGTTTTTTCTTGGGGGTCCTGCAGGAGCAGCCGCTGGTGGAATATACGGTGGTGTTGTGATGGACGGAGTGACAACAGGAGTTGACTCGGCCATCCACGACGAATACAGACCGGCTGGTCTCGTCAAACAAGTAACAGACATTTGTGAAGATCCCAAAGACGCTGGAAAGTGGATTGACGCAGGTTTCATGGTGGCTGCCGATGGATTCACCGGTTACGGAGCTGGCAAGATGGCAGAAAGTGTGAAAAAATTCCGTGAACAGCGTGCAGATCGCAAGACGGCTGCAGCACGTGCGAAAAAAATCCATGAACAGCCTGCAGCTGGCAAGGCTGCAGCTCCAAGTGCAAAAACATTCCACGAACAGCCCGTAGCTGGCAAGGCTGCAGCAAATTCAAAGACATTTCATAAACAGCCCGATGCTGGCAAGGCTGCAGCAAGTGTAGCTGGCACGGCTGCAGCAATTGCAAAAATATTCCATGAACAGCCCGCAGCTGGCAAGGCTGCAGCAAGTGCAAAAACATTCCACGAACAGCCCGTAGCTGGCAAGGCTGCAGCAAATGCAAAGACATTTCATGAACAGCCCGCTGCTGGCAAGGCTGCAGCAAGTGCAAAAACATTTCATAAACAGCCCGTAGCTGGCAAGGCTGCAGCAAGTGCAAAGACATTTCATAAACAGCCCGTAGCTGATAAGACTGCAGCAAGTGCAAAGACATTTCATAAACAGCCTGCAGCTCGAAAGGCTGCAGCAAGTGCAAAGACATTCCATGAACAGCCCGTAGCTGGCAAGGCTGCAGCAAGTATGAAAGCATTCCAAGAACAGGTCGCAGGTGGCATGGTTGCAGCAAGTAGGATAGCATTCCAAGAACAGGTGGTAGGTGGCATGGATGCAGCAATTATGAAAGCATTCCAAGAACAGGCCGCAGGTGGCGAGGTTGCAGCAAGTATGAAAGCATTCCAAGAACAGGCCGCAGGTGGCAAGGTTGTAGCAAGTATGAAAGCATTCCAAGAACAGGCCGCAGGTGGCAAGGTTGCAGCAAGTATGAAAGCATTCCAAGAACAGGTGGCAGGTGGCATGGTTGCAGCAATTATGAAAGCATTCCGAAAACAGGCCGCACGTGACAAGGCTGCAGCAAGTATGAAAGCATTCCAAGAAAAGGCCGCAGGTGGCAAGGTTGCAGCAAGTATGAAAGCATTCCAAGAACAGCCCTCAGCTGGCAACGCTATAAAATCAGCAGCAAGAGATGCTGGCGTAAGGGCTGGAGCCGCCGTAGGGTTTTCTGTTGGGGGTCCTGCAGGAGCAGTCATTGGTGCAGTAGTTGGTGGTATAGTGGCAGACGGAGTGATAACGGGAGTTGACTCGGCCATACACGGCGAATATAGACCGACTGGTATCATCAAACAAGCAACCGCCCTTTATAATGACCCCAAAGACGCTGGAAAGTGGTTGGACGTTGGTTACAGGGTGGCTGCCGATGGATGGGCCGGTTACGGAGCTTGCAAGGATGCAGCAAGTGCGAAAACATTCACCGAACAGGTAACACCTAGCAAGGTTTTCAAATCAGCAGCAAGAGATGCTGGCCTAAGGGTTGGAGCCGATGTAGGGTTTTCTGTTGGGGGTGATGCAGGAGCAGCCATTGGTGCAGTAGTTGGTGGTATAGTGGCAGACGGAGTGATAACGGGAGTTGACTCGGCCATACACGGCGAATATAGACCGACTGGTATCATCAAACAAGCAACCAACCTTTATAATGACCCCAAAGACGCTGGAAAGTGGTTGGACGTTGGTTACAGGGTGGCTGCCGATGGATGGGCCGGTTACGGAGCTGGCAAGGATGCCGCAGGTGCGGAAAAAAACCATGAACAGCCCGCAGCTGGCAAGGATGCAGCAAGTGGGGAAAAAAATCCATGAACAGCCCGCAGCTGGCAAAGCTGCAGCAACTGCAAAAACATTCTTTGAACGGTAGTATGTAAACATTGAAATGTTTCAAAAAACGGACCAAATGAAACGACCCAAAATGTTAAAGAAATACGAAAAATCATAATAAAAATACAAAAACCTATATTATTTTACATTATATGAATAGAGGAATGTAGATTACTCGATGCCTTCATGATTTTTATCATCATTTTAGCTTTCTCTGCGATTTCTTAGCTAGATTTAGGCTACACTGCGGCAAATGATGTCACATTTTCCTCTCGCCATCCTCACACCCCTCATAATGGAATGATCGGTGTACGCTGATTGGTTGGAATGCTCATTGCTTATTATCTATTCACAACTCGCATGCAGATTGTCTTACAAACTTTCCCCAATTAATATCAAAAACGATATATTTTGAAGACATTTTGAGGCCTCACACAAATTCCTCATCGAAAATAACCATGGCGAGTGACATAGAGAAAGTAAGGTACATGTAATTAATAACTGCATTGAGAATTTCTGAAGCAACGACTTCCATATTTGGGATCGGCGATCTTGAATGAATGGGAAGCATGGTGTCATGTAAACAATAACAACACGTGTGTTTTGAATGGGAGACGTGTGTTTTGAGAGACTTTTGAGATGAAGAACAACATAAAACATAATATTATGCTACTATGCCATGGAGGTGCCAAAAATGAACTGGAAATAACAAAATTACACCATTTCTGCCATGCAACTTCAGATTTAGCATGTTTTTTGGGTCATTTCATTTGGCCCGTTTCTTTTGAAACGTTTCAATGTTTACATACTACCTCCATGAACAGCCTTCAGCTGGCAAGGCTGCAGCAAGTGCAAAGACATTCCTTGAACAGTCCGCAGCTGGCAAGGCTGCGTCATACAGCAAGTGTGAAAATATTCCATAAACAGGGCCATAACCATCAGATCAGGGAACTTTGTCAAGGTCAGCAGAGAATGGTGTCATCCCATTTCGCCTACTCCTATTTCGCCTTAACTCATTTCGCCTAAACCTATTTCGCCTAAACCCATTTCGCCTAAACCCATATCGCCTCCTTCCCATTTTGCCTAATACCCATATCGCCTACTTCCCATTTCACCTACTTCCCATTTCGCCTAAACTCATTTCGCCTACTCCTATTTCGCCCAATTGGAAAGAAAGAATGAAGATGAATATGTACATGTACAACACATAAGTTTAGTTTCTCATTAGGGCTTCTACTTAGTAACCCTTCACCCAAGCCAAACAAGTGGAAAGATGTCTAAATTCCATGCCGGCATAGACACTCAGGTACAAGGGACCACGGCTTTTAGTCCCAACCGACAGACCCTATATAGGAATTAGGCGAAGTGGGTGTAGGCGAAATGGGTGTAGGCAAAACGAGAAGTAGGTGAAACGGGTAGTAGGCGAAATGGGATGTAGGCGAAATGGGTTGTAGGTGAAATGGGAATTAGGCGAATTGGGAATTAGGCGATATGGGTTTAGGCAATATGGGTGTAAGCGAAATGGCTATTTTTTGTAGGCGAAATGGGTTTAGGCGAAATGGGAGTAGGCGAAATGGGCCGTAACCGCAGAGAATTTATTACAAGCAAAATCCACATTGATACCCAGGAAATACGAGTGTATCAAGGGTTGTGATAACTGTTCAGATTTTGGCGAGGCAATGGGGGAGGTACCAGCCAACTCGCTGGATCCTTCCCTTGACGTCCCCTAACCACCCTACTGGCATCCATCCTGAGAACAACAGGGGTACTTAGTGCTCGCTCACTTTGCAGTGACGAAGGGAGCGAGTACTAAGAACCCCTGATGTTCTCAGGATGCTGGCATCAGGGAACGGTCCTACTATGCTGGGTTTTGCATGGGGAGTTCTTGCTGTTGAAGTACATGTACAGTGCGTGCGGATTTTTTGCAGATGTTGGTTTATTTAATTATTGCTTTAATCAATGCTAAGTTGATGCTGTTAACCAAATTGCCAAAGTAGTTGATGTGTGTTCTAGGCCTCACTTTTAGCTACCATAATTGCATTCGCACTCTAGAATAGACCTACCTAGTACCCATCCTGGGAACCCAGGGCATTTCCACTCTGCATAGCGCGTTACAATGCCCTGGGGAAACCCACCCCGTTTTGATGGGGAAGAGGGCTGTTCCCTCATGTGTACTCGCCAACTGGTAATTCACGAATAAACCATGCAATGCAGTGGGGGATCGCCACTTGATGTAATGGGCAGGCATCGCGCCTAGTGCTGTAACGTATGCACATATATCTGGTGTTATGAGTTACCGGGTACCAGTCTCATAGCAATGCATCTCATTCCATAATTTATGCATGCTGTCGGANCTCGTGTGTATTGAACCATTAAATGCCTATTCCCTACAGGCGTAACAACCCAAACTGGGCCCCAAAAAGCTGGATTGGTATAAAATCAGTACACCACCATTTAACTAAGCATTCAGTGTATGTACCAAGTTTCAGGTCAATAGCCAGCGGTTACAAAATGTGCCAACAAAAGGCAAAATTCTTAACTTTGACCACTGTGACCTTGAAAAGTAGGTGAAATGAAAAATCCGCATCTAATGCACCCTCATTAGATACACCTATGATAAAAATTTGGAGGTGATCCAGTCAGTAGTTCAGGAGTTATTGCACTTTTTGTGTTTTTGGTTTCCGCCACCTGGTGGCCAAACTAAGAGTCAAATCGGACCGAAACTTTACTTGGTGTGATAGGTCATTTCTGACCTAGGGGCATACATGTATATGTACCCCCAAGTTTCAGGTCAATACCTCCAGCGGTTACGAAACGTGCCTTGCTAATGGACGACGACAGACGCACAACCATTGTGAGAGCTCACCACAGATGAGCTAATGACTATATTAATGCAGCGGTCAGTATAAACCCTGTACCCCCCCCTCCCCCCTGTTCAGGGGTCGACACTTTTTCGACACTTACATGTATTCGACACTTAGAAAATTTTTCTAGGGTCAGGATTCGACACTAATTCACCCAGGACCTCAAAATGAAATCGTCAGGTTTTCACCAGCTTTTTTCACTAATCTTTTTACTTTTTTTAGTCATTTCTATTAGCAATTATGAAGTAAACGCCAGGAATTCGACAATATCTATTTTTTGGGTCGACAGAGATACGACGACAAGAAAAAAATTGAGCGCTCAGAACTCGACACTTTTTCAACACTAATTTAGTGGTGACCCCTGAACAGGGGGTCCAGGGTTTACATTGACCGTGCTGCATAACTGATTAAGGGATCGTCCATAAAAATCAACGTGCATCACAAACCTAACAATGTTAGGATTTGGTTTGACCCCCTCCCCTCCCGTCCCCTCCCCTCCTCTATTCCTAACAAAAATACCCATTACAAACATAGAGCTTTATTATACATGTACATCTATTGTACAAAAATACAGATCTGTATCTTAGAGGTTGGGGGGCAGTTGAACAGCTTCTCACTTCAAGACAACATGCAGCTGAAGTTGAACGTAATTTTTCCAGCAATTCAACTCTCTCTAATATTGTCTTTTGAACCTTGTGGCCAAGTCAAGATCATACTTGTGAATTTTGTTAACTAGTAATACAGTGTCATGTGGACAAAGAATATCACTCCTGCCGTCCCCAGGAAATGGTGTACGTGAACCAGTACGTGTTGCAATGCCACTGACACGAGCAGTGTGTGTACTTCGACGAGTTGATGCATTTGAGGATGCAAATGCACCCAATGCTTCTGCATGACTAGGCCTAGACGGGGGATTTCTCTCTTCAATTCTGGCGATTATGCCCAACAAATGCTTGTAGGAGTCGCCGAAAATGTTCCTTCGGTTTCTTACAGGAACCTCCTTTCCGCGACAGAATTTGCGTGACATTGTTACAAAAACAATGCGAAATAAATGACATCAACACTGACGAGAGAACTGTCAGATTCTGCACACGTGCTATGGATCTATAAATAAACACTACGTGCCGATGTAACGCGCTTTCCCATTGGCTGCTATTTCGGGAGCACGAGGAGAACCCCACGGAATAAGCAGCTCTTACTTTTAAATCGGAACCTCCCGGCAGCGAATAAGATTTGCTGAATGAAAACATATTTATATCGCACAATGATCACAAAAATGAATGAAATGAATAATATCGAACAAAACATGTCATTAGTGGCGTGGTTTTATTTATTTTGATATAGTACAACAAGTGTTTTCGCTTTTGATACATTGTTTCATAGCAAGAGGCGGGAAGTAACTGGAACAGCCGGCTTCCCCATCCAAATGCGACCGATTAGCTCAGGGCATAAGGGAGGCGATGGCCGAGTGAAATGACCTGAGTCTCAGGATGCCCATTTCAGCTATCTTTGAAGGAATGTACTCAGTCAACTTCAAAATAAGAAGTTTTAGAATGGACTGTTATGGCTTTTGGATGGTTGGCAATGATAAATTTTTCGTTTACATTAGATTTGCTGTTAAAATGAAGTACAGTGATTCTCCTGTCAACCACATTGTATTGAACAATGTTGAATTTCTTTAAAGGTTGAGGCGACTTCTGTCATCAGGTCAGCCGGTTGTTCAATTGTGATCTCTCTCACTTCATTATTATTATTTATTATCGTACTATATTGTACAGGGAAGTGAAGAGAAGTAGCATGTTGTGTGTTTGTGAGGTGAGAACAAAATCAAAGTGCAGTATACACGTACATGTACATACATAAAAAGAAACACTAGAATGATCAGGCACCAATCGATTGACAGATATTTAACATATTTAGAGATTGGACCTGACACTGGTCATATCATTTTCAGTTGTTAATTTGTCGCAATAAAAGATATCAGCTCCTCAATTTCTGTGGGTNAACCCTGACCTCATTTTTTCAAAAGTGCCTTTTTTTCCAAGTGCCTTTTTTATTCCTAGTGCATTTTTTTCCAGTGCCTTCTTTACCTAGTGCCTTTTTTCCAGTGCCTTCTTTACCTAGTGTCTTTTTTTCCGTGCCTTTTTTTCCAGTGCCTTTTTTACCAGTGCCTTTTTTACCTAGATTCATCTTTCCTAGGGTTTTGCCTATAGAAAAACCCCTAGCGAAGATACTGACCTGTACAAAAATATAGATCTGTATCTTTGCTAAATCCATGAATGTATGTTTTCACCTGATAATCAATCCTTTTACAGCATTAACTCCCCTACATGTACTAAGTAATACTAGCATGAATATATAATTCATGGTACTAGGTAGGTCTATTCTAGAGTGCGAATGCAATTATGGTAGCTAAAAGTGAGGCCTAGAACACACATCAACTACTTTGGCAATTTGGTTAACAGCATCAACTTAGCATTGATTAAAGCAATAATTAAATAAATCAACATCTGCAAAAAATCCGCACGCACTGTACATGTACTTCAACAGCAAGAACTCCCCATGCAAAACCCAACAGGACCGTTCCCTGATGCCAGCATCCTAACATCAGGGGTTCTTAGTGCTCGCTCTGTTCGTCACTGCAAAGTGAGCGAGCACTAAGTACCCCTGTTGTTCTCAGGATGGATACCAGTAGGGTGGTTATGGGACGTCAAGGGAAGGATCCAGCGAGTTGGCCATGGTTATTTTCGATGAGGAATTTGTGTGAGGCCTCAAAACGTCTTCAAAATATATCGTTTTTGATATTGGGGAAAGTTTGTAAGACATGCGAGTTGTGAATAGATAATAAGCAATGAGCATTCCAACCAATCAGCGTACGCCGATCATTCCATTATGAGGGGTGTGAGGATGGCGAGAGGAAAATGTGACATCATTTGCCGCAGTGTAGCCTAAATCTAGCTAAGAAATCGCAGAGAAAGCTAAAATGATGATAAAAATCATGAAGGCATCGAGTAATCTACATTCCTCTATTCATATAATGTAAAATAATATAGGTTTTTGTATTTTTGTTATGGTTTTTCGTATTTCTTTAACATTTTGGGTCGTTTCATTTGGTCCGTTTCTTTTGAAACGTTTCAATGTTTACATACTACCGTTCAGGGAATGTTTTTGCAGTTGCTGCAGCTTTGTCAGCTGCGGGCTGCTCATGGATTTTTTTCCCCACTTGCTGCATCCTTGCCAGCTGCGGGCTGTTCATGGATTTTTTTCCCCACTTGCTGCATCCTTGTCAGCTGCGGGCTGTTCATGGATTTTTTCCCCACTTGCTGCATCCTTGCCAGCTGCGGGCTGTTAATGGTTTTTTTCCGCACTCGCGGCATCCTTGCAAGCTCCGTAACCGGCCCGTACATCGGCAGTCACCCTGAAACCAACGTCCAACCACTTTCCAGCATCTTTTGGGTCATTATAAAGGTCGGTTGCTTGTTTGATGATACCAACTTCTGTTGTCACTCCGTCCGCCACTACACCACCAACAAATGCACCAATGACTGCTCCTGCTTGACCCCCAACAGAAAACCCTACATCGGCTCCA
>NMRB01001598.1:58840-71436 GCA_002633025.1 Notospermus geniculatus | reverse complement strand
TTCCACTACAAAATTTATCCGCATCTAGATTCGGAGTATGATCGGCTATGCTATCCGAACTAAATAGATCAGCACTTAATAGAACCGGACTTCTTAAGCCCGGCAATTCTGTAATGGAAGCAGAATAAGAGCGGACAAATACCGGCTTTTTTGTAGTGGAAGCGCAACTCGAACTAAATAGATCCGCACTTAATAGAACCGGACTTATTAAACACGGATATTCTGTAATGGAAGCAGAATAAGAGCGGACAAATACCGGCTTTTTTGTAGTGGAAGCGCAACTATTGTCTAGTCTTCAGTGTGACACAGAAAACAGGGTTTTCAATTTCACTAGGGGTATTATGAAATTATTTATCTGGCAAAATCATCCACAGGATCGATTCAAGAAGTGTGAGTTTCTTTCTGTAACATAGGGTATGAAATTCCTTTATTGAAACTGGCCTGTACTGGTATAAGCGAAAAAGACCAAAGTTCATGTTACTCAATGGGTCAGGACACTGGTACACTCAATTTTAGGCCCTAAATGATCTAATGGCATTTAGTCCAGGGGCCGTATGCATAAAACATCTTGGCCCGAACTTATAAAAGGTGTTTTTCGCCTGTCTAACTTGGACTTGTTAAAGCCTCATTTGTAAGACAACTGTTAGACAAGTCTGCCAAAACACCGGTGTTTATCGGAATTTCGAACAACGCAAGGACGTCGGTCTAGCTAGTCAAGGCCAACAGGTGATTGGACATGTATCGCCGATCGTACTGCCTTTGTTGAGAGGATTATATAATGAATTGTAAAGAGGCATACCTTAGATGACCTCATTTGCATGGTATAAAAACACTGGTGTTTATCGGAATTTCGAACAACGCAAGGACATTCGTCTAGCTAGTCAAGTCCAACAGGTGATTAAGTATGTATCGCCGATCGTACTGCCTTTGTTGAGAGGGTTATATAATGAATTGTAAAGGGCCATACCTTAGATGACCTCATTTGCATGGTATTCGTCATAAAGGCATATTTGCTGTTGTGACTGGATGGATAGTACACTCATAGTCAAAAGTAAATGCCCACCTAATTTTCCGGCATATTTCCTTGAATATTTTCCACAGCCACGTTTTCTTTTCACACAGATAATCTAGGGCCACTAGGAACCGTTTAATACCATAAAACTTGAAATTATGAATGAACCACACGCTTGGACTACTGCAAAACAAGCCCCCTGGCATGTTTTGTGATTCCTTTGTTGTTTAGACACCGTTGTCTATCTTTGGACGGCAGTTTTAGACATGTCCAAGCTAGACATCCTTCTGTAATTGCAGTTTAAGCTAGACGACTGATTTAGACTTGTCTTGGCGAGTTAAACTTGTCTAAGAGATAGACATCCTTTATAAGTTCGGGCCTATATGGTTTCCGATCTTGAGATCGGAAACCATAATGACCAAATCCTAAGTTGGAAGATATCGCACGGCTGTCATTCTTTGCCAGGCTCGGGAGTGGGACAAGTAAGTGGACAGGACATTACAGTTTCTGAGCATACCCCCTCCCCGTTATCTTCAATTCAGGATTTAGTCATTTTTTCCTAGTTCAGGAATGGGACAGGTAAGTGGGAATTTAGAGTAGTAGGCCCATCAGCTGAATCGGACAGATATAAACCAGACCTTAAGGCCTTTCTACACCATCAACATTTCCAAAACCTTTCAAAAACATCCAGCTGCAACATTTCCCAAACACTGTTGTTTTCGGTTTGTTGCGCAGTGTGGACTGGACCTGCAACTTATGCAAAACAATTTCAAAACGTGTTTGATAGTGCAGAGTGTAGATCAACCCCGAAACTAGACTAGTTCCTTGTCGTTCCGCTACGTGGCGCTACGCTCTACTGCACTATAACGACAAGCACGGACCACCATCTTTTGTTCAATTAGTCGGAATTCCGCCTAATTCGTTTTTCCACATCTGCGCAGGTTCTTATGCGTGGAGACGATTTTTATGCGTGGAGAGTGGAAATGTTATAAACATAGCCTGGAACACGTGCATTTTGACGGTTGAACTACATGAACTGACCACTGACGTGACAGCAGCTGGATTAATTGTTCGACTCTCAGTTTACGAGGGAGGAGGCGTGAGATTTTTCACGGTATGTTGTATGTAGGCATACTGGGAGTCCTTTGTTTTTTCGTCTCGTTTTTGTGAGGGTAGATATAGGCCTAAACTCTGCATGCAGTGCACACAGCAGCAGCAGTAGTGCACAAGTGTGCCGTTGTGGTAGGCCTTGCTTGCATCCATCACATACCTCCCCCACTCTGGCGGGTAGTCCTCCTGCTGGAGTGCGATTAGGCCTAGATCATGAGATAAACTCCAAGAAAATCTGCGGAACAAAGCAGGGTTTATTGAAACCGAGACACACACTGTGACACAGTGCTGGGAAATACCCCGAGGAGTGCTAAAAATAGAATGTACTACGTCATCAATATGGTTCAAAATGGCGCCCGTTCCTGTCTTTATATTTTCAGCCATCTTTCAAGACAGGGTACCAGTCTATCCCGAAACAAGCCGCAACATTTCCAAAACAGTTTTCAAAATGTTTTGTCGCAGAAATGTTTTGAAAATGTTGATGGTGAGACAGCTTACCGATGTTCTGGTGACTGCTGAAGTCCCGGTGTCTGTCATTTCGTCAGTTGTACTAAAATGTGACACAGCACTCTTGAAAGTTTGCTGAGAAAGGCAACTGATGACGTCTGACGTTTCTAAATGTCGTTGGTTCTCACTGGCAACACTCAAAAGGAACAACATAACGGAAATAAGCTGACATCATCAATATTTAGACGAATCATTCCCTCACCGGCCCCAGGCATTTACAGTGCATTTGCTGGCAGGTTTCTGATGTTAAAAAGATCATAACACGAGAAAAAAGTACAGTCAATTGCATTTAGTGGTTCATGCATAAAAAATGAAACCATTGGCGATCAAGTTACCATGCAGTTGCGCTGTGTAAGCCCGTTTCACGAGATCACATTTTTATTCAAATTTTCTGAAATGCTGAAGAAGGGGTTAGCCTGTGCGTTGATTATATTGTATGAAAACCGTTGTCCAAAAAAGAATACAAAAACGACACACAGTATACAATAAATCGGAAAGTCGTCTCTGAATATTCCGCAAATTTTCGACCCCAATTGGGGTCTTCCTCAGGCGCTAAGAAGAGATCCCAGAGGTGAAATCACCTCTGAGATCTCTTCTATATAGCGCCTCCAGATCTCTTAATTTGCGAAATATTCGGAGACGACTTTCCGATTTAGGCCTATTGTATGAAAACCGTTGGATGCGAATTGGCAGTGTAAACTTGATCTACAACGACAGAAGGAGCGGATCCAGGGGTTTGTTTGCAGGAGGGGTCTGAGGATGATGGCGGAATATGAAGAGAACCGAAGGGGCGCCCTGGGGTTGGTCCTAGCGTACCGTACCTCCTCCTGTGGAACTGAAATGCGAATTTAGCACTAGACCTATCTGTATTCTTAACTCTTTCAGTGCTGGCCGTATATGTCCCCAGAATGCTGTGGCCATGATTTTGGTTTTTATAAAACTTTTGGAATGAAATGGTCCATGGACCATTTGCTTACCCGTTTGGACATAATAGTGTAATGACAGAGAGAGGTACATGTCAGTTATGAGCAATCTGGGTCCAGTCATTCCCAAGTTGCTGGACTTAAATTAGCATCAGTTTTAATACGTACTGTTTTACACTGCATGCTGCGCAGTAATACATAACTCCCGCCTTTCATCAGGAGCGGCCTGCTGCGCGTGCATCAGATACCGGTACCCATCCCTGATTACATCACGGGCGACGCCAAGACTTGCTATTCAGCTACATGTAGGCCCTGCTGTCCCAACGCCCTAATCAAACACCCTTATAATCAAATACCCTCCTTGATTACATCACCTCGGCGCCCAGGTCCTTGGTAGGCCTACCAATTAGCTAGGCCTACACTGTAAATCTGTCTGAACACGAAATTAAACACGAAACTAAACGGGAATATGCAACAGTTTTTAAACATCTAAACGCGTTTAGTTTTCCATATTTCAACGCAATAGATTAGCGTGTTTCCACGACGGCAAAAATTATTAAACAGACTGATTTAGACTGAAAAAGCGACAAAAAAAATGTTGGCAGATGAAGGAAAAAAAATATAAAAAGGCATGTAGTAAAGAGTGCATAGTACCGCCAGGCAGATTCGATCCACCTACATGTACATGCATAGCATGGACCTACGCTCTAACCACTACGCCACTGGGGCTACACACTCTGGCCTGGAATTTTTCTTTGGGTAATTCCGAAAACCAATTTAGTGTTTTAGTAGGTATCTTCCACGGAACGCTACGTATAGTACGTAATTACCTATACGACTACATGTACCTTACCTAACGTAACCCAACTCCGCAGCTGATTGGCTGGCCAATCGCGCCTTCCGTGATCGAGGAAGGTGGCTAAAGCCCTCATGAATAATTATTGATAATCGTCTGCGGACGAAACGGCAGCCTAACTTAGCTGACTTTGTATACCGTGTACATGGAGGGCGCGCGATTTGTATTAGAGAGACAGCATTTAGAATTAAAAGGTGTCAGATGGCAACAAACATGCGCCAAAACTCTTACAAAAATTGTTGCGGTGAACATTCCAAGCATTGGTGATCAAATCTGTGTCACCGCCGCGCCGTCTGGCAATAATGCCGGCCACTCGCCACAAATCTTTCTCTTCCTGGCTCATTGCCTGTCGCGGACGTCGTTGTCGCTCAGCCATTTTCACTACAATGGGGAGGTTTCGAAATCAAACGATAAACCAAAACTTGACGACAACGTTATTTTTCATACCACACATTAACCAGATTTTGCATTGCATTTTCAGTACAAAAATAAAGTTGTCGTTAACGTTTACGTTTATCGTTTGATTTCGAAACCTCCCTACTACTATGGTTTGTACGCGCGCAAAAGTACTTCTATCAAAATTAATTGTTCTGGCAAAAATAACTATTCCGTTCCGGGGATAATAACTACCCCTTTTTTAGCCACAGCGCGTGTCCAAATATAGGCATTGGTCATTGCGGCAATACCAGGCGGAGGTCAGCGGCGCCTGGCTGGGAGGAGGAGTTTCAAGGGCAGTGGCCAATCAGGCTTCACATCTAAATCGGGCAAGCGTAGGATGAAACCCAACCCATAAGAAACAAAGCCAGACCCCAATTAAAACAAATGACTGATGTCTGGAAATTTAGAACATTACGCCGGCCTGAAGTAGGAAAATCTATACTCACTTACATACATGTATTACCAAAAGAAGTTTAACACGTGGACTTCTTGTTCAGCTGTCGCAGAGTATCTGTCAATTCCCTGAAGACCGTCAGTGATTCCTGCTGAATCCTGTTTGCACTCTCCACGGCGGACAACAACGCATCCTTCGTCCCTTACCATACATCTCATCAGGGGGACGGACATCGTCTCATCATGATGCTCGGACGATGTGGGTAAGTCCACATGAGGCGTTCGTGGACGGTCGATATCATCATCAGCAACCGCCGGGGCAGACGTAACGGTACCAGGGGATGGAGCCACTCCGGCGGCATCCACCGTATCCTGGATAAACTGCTCCGGGGAGGAGGCAGGGGACAGAGCCGCTCCGGCGACATCCATGTCAACCTGCTCATCCATGTAACACTCATCCCGCCAATTTTCTAGTTCCAACGATGGAGGCTCAACCTGTGCTGTCACATCATCATGACTGGAGACACCTTGGTGTAACCNTCACGTTTCAGGCCCTCCTGCACTTCCACCGCTACCCGGTCGGGAAGGCGTCGCAGGTAGTGTCTCATTGTGTCGAAATTCACGACACAGCTCCTTGTAACCACGGAACTAACATATGATTTCCCCGGATGCTGACGGAGCACATGACGTCTCGCAAAACCCTCCGATCGCATCTTCAGGTCACAGATGTTGCATAGGAACGGGACTTCCGCTGGGGTGGCATGTCTCTCCAATGCGTGCAAAACAGCGGGGGCCTCAGACCCGACGAAGGAACAGCCCCGTGCACATGCGTACAGGCGTTCAGCAACCATCTGGAAAATACAGAACTCAATAATAAATCGCAGGTCCTGATGGAGGAACCTGGAACCCATATAAACACAGACTACGACTGAAGTTTCTTAATCGCACTCCGGAACCAGAGTGGTTGATTTTGACCCTCATATTTTTTGAGCTTGTTATGGTGTACACGCTTCGTCTTGCCTCGTTTGTCCAACTGAAGGACATAATTAAGGTCATCGACCTTCTGAACAACAAGATAAGGTCCCTCAAACGCCCGACGGAACTTCGGGGTGACATCCAACTGACTGATGTCAGTTTGATACCAGACAGCGTCTCCTACTGCAAACTGTGTGAAACTCAGTTTCCCATCGTGACCATATTTGTGTCGCTTGGCGGCTTCACCAAGGTTTTTTCGGGCAACATCGTGTGCCGATTGCATCCGCTCCCGTAGGTTAAAAACATAGTCTCCATAAGCCTCTTCGTTATCCTCGACTGTGGTGTTTTCGTTGAAAGGGTACAGAACTTCAGCTGGGATGCGCACTTCACGCCCGAGCATAAGGAGGTTAGGAGTCAGCTTCGTGGACTCATTCGGAGTCGCTCGATAGGCTGCCGCTAGGCACCCGAGATTCCTGTCCCAGTCGGTTTGTTGACCCTTTAAGTACGCCTTGATCATCCTGATCAAAGTCTTGTTGAAACGCTCGCACTGGCCATTGCATCGTGGATTCGCCGGAGTCGTGCGAGTTTTTCTGATCTCCAACAGTTTACAAAGCTCTTTGAAAATATTACTTTCATAATTTCGCCCCTGATCAGAATGGATATCGAGGGGGGTTCCGAAACGAGCTATTACTTCATTGAGGATGACCTCAGCAGTAGTAACAGCTGTTTGATCCTTGACAGCAAAAATCTCTGTCCACTTCGTGAAGTGGTCAGTTACAACGAGGATATATTTATTACCACGCTCCGTCTCCGGTAGTGGACCCAATACGTCCGTGGAGAGGCGATCAAGGGGGCCACCAACTGGCATGGTGCCCATGGGAGCTCGCGGCTTCTTTGCCGGAGTTTTGATTGACGCACAACTGTCACAACGACTGACATACAAATCAGAGTCAACACGGACTTCAAACCAATAAAATCGCTGGAGTAAACGTTCGCGTGTCTTCCGTTTACCCAGGTGACCAGCCAACACAGAGTCATGCATCTGACCTAGAATTTCCTGACGAAGTTTACGAGGTACAATAAACTGACAGTGATTGAGCCAGTGCCATCTTTTTTACAGAAAGATCTGCACAGCACACCATCTTGAATTTTGAGGCCGTTCCAACAGTTCCAATAGTGTCTGGTAGCTGCACTGTAAATCTGTCTGAACACGAAATTAAACACGAAACTAAACGGGGATATGCAACAGTTTTTAAACATCTAAACGCATTTAGTTTTCCATATTTCAACGAAATAGATTAGTGTGTTTCCACGACGGCAAAAATTATTAAACAGACTGATTTAGACTGTAAAAGCGACAAAAAAATGTTCGCAGATGAAGGAAAAAAATACTAAAAAGGCATGTAGTAAAGAGTGCATAGTACCGCCAGGCAGATTCGATCCACCCACATGCATAGCATGGACCTACGCTCTAACCACTACGCCACTGGGGCTACACACTCTAGCCTGGAATTTTTCTTTGGGTAATTCGGAAAACCAATTTAGTGTTTTATTGCCTCCTGCTTAACGTTATGACGTGAAGTTATAAAGAGAATAAGTTTATTCCACCTTTATGCATACGGGCCATGGTGTAACAAACAGTACACTGTGCGTCATACTGCCATCTGACTGGTTACCGTAGCTGTATACCAACTATCCTGGGGGAAAAACTTCGCCAGCGGGAGATATAGCGAAACGACAAATTGGACCAATTCCACCCGAGCCGTGAACCAGCCCTAAACACGATGTTTAGGATTCCTTCATGTTTATATGTTTATAATACATGTTTAGATGTTTATAACTTAAACAAGACATTTACATTCTCGTAAGATGGAGGTCCAATAGAGATGAATGCGATTGACTGCTATTATATCGATGTGGGTTTTGTGAAAAAGAGCACCTCAAGTGATGAACACAGGGATTTCAATGCCACTCATGTGAAACTAACGACAATACAGGCGTTAATTTCTTCAGAAGAACGACTGCGTGCGGTGTGAATCTGGTAAAACTGTCAGCATGGATGCACAAGTGGATTGATTCATTAGTATTAAAACAGGAACAAAGAAAACAGTAAATTTACTGTTTTCTTAATGTGGTGTTCAGGTCATCTATTCATTTCTAACGGAAAACTAATCGCGTTTAGATGTTTAAAAAGTGTTGCATATTCCCGTTTAGTTTCGTGTTTAGACTTTAGATTTACAGTGAAGCAAATGATACATTTCGGCATTTTAGGCAACAAGACGTGTGTTTCTAGGCGGATAGAACGCCTGTCCTGATGATATGTTCAGTTATATTCACTTAATATGTCAGGTTGTGTTTTGTTGCTAAACATGTAAACACAAAACTAAACGCGTAACGCGTCACCTGGATTTACAGTGTAGTGCCGTCCCTCGCATTAATCAGATACCCCAGACAGATGTTGTGCCCTAGTGCAGTGTCTAGGCCTACGTCAGGTTTGGCGCTTTCATTAGGGAGTTTAAGAAATCAAACGATAAACGTTAACTTTACGACAACGTTATTTTTCATACTGCGAATTCACCAGATTATATATTGCATTTTCGGTACAAAAAAATAACGTTGTCGTAAAGTTAACGTTTATCGTTTGATTTCTTAAACTCCCTATTGTAGTGTAGTGACCTCCGGAGGTGACCTTCGGAACTACGGGAAGTAGCCGATCTCGGCAGGTTTGGTAGCGCTGTGTGGTGCTAAAACTTCCCCTAATCGCAAGAGGAATCATCCAGGAGTCTAGTACGACCATCAAAACATGGCGGTCGTGGTGTTCGTGCATAAACATGACTGAAGAACATTATTTTATTGTGACACATTTTGTGAACCCCTGCAAGCGTTGAAGGCGGCAAGCGGGCGGATCTCGGCTTCCTTCCCCAGAAAATGTTGAATTCTGAAAAGGTTTCCGGCAATCCTGTCGAAAAATCTTCGCCGCCTTAGAGTCTCGGCTTCCTTCCCAGAAAATTCTAAAAATCTCTAGAGATGTTCTGAGATACGACTTCTAGCCGATCTTGACGAAAAAACGGTTGGTTTCCGATACCAGGGGGAAGGGGTCCGGACCCCCTCGACTCCCTTGGAACCGTGCATGGACAGTGTGAAATGGACTTCTTCAGAAAAATAAGTTTATCTGGTAACAGATGATTTGTGGGGGGTAAGATCAATGGGTCAGATCGTTACATACGGGTGGGCTATCCTTTCATCCATCCCACAGGCACGCAACGCATAACCGATTTTGATATTTTGAACATTACGCCTTTTATCTTATTATAGTAGCTTACGTATAATTTTGAATTGCGGCTTTTTGGTCAAGGCGACCAACCTACTCATTCCAGACACTATCGTTATATATTGGCATGGAATATTCCAGGAGTTTAAAGCGAATGGCTCGCGGGGTTTGTTGACATCTCAAATCAAGCGCCGTTTTGAGAAAAAGGAGAAAGAAAGATTTTAGTTTAATCGGAAATGCATTAAACAGCCAAACCTCGGAGGCGTATTCTGCAAAATCTGCCGCTTCGAAATCAATGTGAATACCGTAGTACAAAATTCCTCCTCGCCCTATTCTTCTCATTGCCCAGTGATTTGCATTATCCATTCTGGTTTTTTCCTACAAATCTGGAAGTTGACTTCCTTTTATTTTGTAAAGTTCCACTTGAAAAAGACCCCGGTTGGGGTCGAAAATTCGTGAATTCTGGAGATTGACTTCTTGCTTATTATCATTTTGTGTGTCAATTTTGTGCTTTTCTGTATCTTGGCTTCACAATATCTTCATATGACATAAATAATAATAATGACATTCAATGTACCGGTAGTGCCTGCATTGAGAAAGTTTTTTAGGGGAACTATATTTTTCGTTCAAGTTTTGAAAACGTAGTCCAAGAATTTATAAAATATCGGTCCAAGATCTGAAATTTGTTCGTCCAATTAAGATTGTCGCGTGCGTCTTGCCAAGATACACGTGACCACAAAACTGATGACGTCATGAAGTACATGAATAACCCGTGTGGAGTTCGTAATTTTCATGAATTTACTGTTTGCATGACAACATTGAGGCCTTGGGACACTTCCGGCAAAGAACATGCAGTATAGGAACTTTGGTCGAAAGGGCTGAAAATTACCGCTATACTTCCTCCGGGGTTCGCAATAGGGAGACAAGACCAATCCCTACAACTTTTGAAAAGGGATCCATAGTAAATTCTCATCAAGGACTTTATAGGCCTAGTTCGAGGCTACCCTTCATTTCATGATTTACGCTGAATATCAACCTCACTACACCTCTTGTAGCTGGCGACAATACGTCGGTCCACTTCCGCCGTCGATCCATTCCACTTTTAGAAATATTAACCAGCTGAATTTCATTGGATAATTTTGGCGGTCATCGAGTCATCGGGCCCAGATAAAACATGAGGCTGTCGCACCCAGCGTGCCGACATCGGCGTCAATAGCTTAAAATAGAAACATGAGTCAGATGTTCGACTACCGATTAATAAAAGTAGCCCCATAGGCAGAATTTGGCGGAATTCCGTGGAATTCCACTTTTTCTACCTGCCGCCTCTCTCCACTACACTCCTCGCGCAGTGTCTTCTCACTCATACCTGTCGTTCATAGACACTGCTTACATTAGCCAGATTCCCGCCGATTTACCGCATGATGGCAGCACTAGTCAGCGGCCAAACAGCGCCGGCGTTGCTCGGTGCTTCGGCCTGTTTACAAGATCAATCAATATACAAACATAATAATCTCATATAGAGAGCCGTTATCCACTTCTTTAGCGATGTTTCAAAACAATAAAGGCACGAACTAAACACTGAAAAGTGCAAAGTGGCACTGCATGCTGGACACGGGGGAGGGGCATCCATTGCTGTTGTAGACTAGTCGTGCTGCGTCGTAATGCAACAGTCCCATATAAAATGCTTTACGACGAGTGACCAGTCTGCCACGGTTGTCATGGACGCTGACAGTGAACCAATCAGAAAATGTTTCATGTATTCCGTTAGTTACGCTAAACGCCCTCTAGTGGTAAATCGGCGGGGATCTGGCCATTGTAAGCAGTGTCTATGAACGACAGGTATGAGTGAGAAGACACTGCGCGAGGAGTGTACTCTCCACGTGAGAGTTTTCTCGCGCGAGTTGGCTCTTTATGGGCAATTCAACTGCGAGCAGTTCTTTGTGTCATTGGTCCCAGCGTAAGCCGTGAGGAACAAATAATGGTAAATTGCCCATCGTGAGCCAACTTCTGCAAGAAAACTCTCACGTGGAGAGGCGCCTTTAGAAGCATGCAGGTGTGATAGAATCTAAAGCCAAGCGCACACTTGCGACAAAACGCAATGCGTTAGGGGTGTTTTTTAAAATCGACTGACCCGGCTGAATGACGAGTCGATAGCGTTGGGTCAATCGATTTCAAAAACACCCCTAACGCATTGAGTTTTGTCGCGAATGTGCGCTTAGCTTTAAGCTAAAAACACATAGATGCGGTTAGTGCTCCGGTGCGGCAAATGTAGGGGTGTTTTTAAAGTCGACTGACCCAATGCTGCTCGACCCATCATTCAGCCGGGTCAGTCGACTTTAAAAACACCCCTACATTTGCCGCACCGGAGCACTAACCGCATCTATGTGTTTTTAGCTTTATGCCCCCGTCTTTCTGATGTCCCCCATTCATTGTTTGTCAGACGATTAAGGGTCGTGGTCTCTCTAGAGTCCTATTCAATGGTGCCGCTTAATCCGTAAATGTATTGTTGGGGGACATCACATATCGGGGACATTAGATTCTATTACACCGGTCCGAGCACGGATCGCCAAAACAATAGTGAGTTTTCGCAAAGCCCCCGAAACGCCAACGGTGGTCTCTTCGTAGCATCGAACGATGGGTTTAGCGTTCGCGTTGGCGTTTCGGGGGCTTTGCGAAAACTCCCTAATATCAAGTGTAAACGGGACAAGCGTGCCAGGAACAGTTCCAAACCGAACCGAGCCGAGACCACCAGTTGGAGGTGATCTCGGACCGGTCCGATAACACTGCTGTGTAGGCCTAATGGTAACCGATCTCGGCACGGTTGCTAAATTGTGTTCTGCACATGCACGAATTATGAATGACGTTATTAGCGGCGGGAATTTCTGAGTGATTTTGCATGGAGGCATCCATTTTGCTGTTGTCGTCGTTTGATTTTCGTACCTCCGATCGACTGAACTGACTGGAGAGCTCGTGGCACCCGCCAACTGGCTCGGTTCCATTGTGCTAATGTGAACGGGGCAGATCGCCAGATGACGAAGTGGGCCGGGACCCGCCGAGCACGGATCGCTTTTTCCGTCACCAGTGTATTCATAAGAAACCAACAATGGTGAA
>NMRB01001598.1:8526-26058 GCA_002633025.1 Notospermus geniculatus | reverse complement strand
AGGTAAACCCTGGCCAAAACCTTCGTCCTGTAGGTTTTCTGTATATAGATAAACGTTTATGCCCTGAAAAAAATTACTGATAATACGCCGTATAAGAATAAATTGAGCAATTTTGATGTTTTTAGCCAATTCATGAAGCGCGCCATTCATGTCTAATTACCGCCGTCTCTCGCGAGGACTAGCGCGATTATGACGTTTTGCCCACCCATACAATACCATCATGGCGGCTTTGTTGCATTGTTTGCATGCCGCGGATGGGGATTAAATTGATCAGTGACTGCGATATTCCATTTCGCAGATTTAATCGCGGCCATGTGACAGAAAACGAAAACTCGCACCATGCACAATCAAGCTGTTCAGCGAAGTGCATCATGTGCGTATGTAGGCCTGTGTGTATGTACATGATGTATGTGTGTGTAGGCCTGCTATTGTTTGGGTGGCGCACTCGTCACTTCCGGTTGAGAGAGGACGCGAACCCAGCGAAACGGGCTGCCGATTTTTTTATCACTAAAAAGTATATGTAGGTTCAGTGTACATGGCTGATAAGTTGCATAGTTTTCTTTTTATACTTAATGGTTCTATACATACTCTAAAGTCCCAGTGTTTACCTTTCCTTTAAGCCCTCCAAAAACCCGTCGAAATCGGAGGGTTCAAAAAGCCCGGACTTTTCATCCCCGGGTCTATTAGACCCGCGCTTTTAACAGGTGTAGACAGAAAAAGCCCGGGTGAGACGCGGGTTTTTATGTAGTGTAAACAGGGCTTATGATCAACTTCAATGAGTGTGCACGTTCAAGCCTTGGAAACCTGCGATCAGTTTCATGCACTTGACGATCCGCGAACAAGTATGACTTGGCCCTTATACTGACAAGGGAGCCGTATTCTTACAATTAAATCCTTGTTCACACTGGCGGCGTGATGCGATGCGTTGAAAAAAATCGCCAAGCTGTGTCAGTTTTGACATAGCGCAGCGCGGCGCGACGCGATTGCGTGCGGTGGTCATGATTAGCAGAAATTACATCATTCATGTCATTCAAATTGTGACAAATATTCCAGAATCCTCAGCTCACGCGGCAGGCGATTCGCCGCGGAAAAATACTGCAGGAGCGATCGGGGCGGTGGAAATCGCTCGTCACGCTCTACCGCTTCTTAAGGCCCGTTTCCACATGAGCGTTTCACGCTGCGTGATGCGTCAAATCTTTTGTTATTTTCCGCCGCTGTGCTTCCAAACAATGGGCGAGGCGTCATAACGCGGCGTAAAACGCTCATGTGGAAACGGGCCTTTATAGTCTAGTCGGTTATGGAAATGGCCGGGACACGCCGGACAAAAGCACCATTTTTTTCCTGGTGGTTTGTCTATTGGTACTCTTTAAAATTAGAGGGGGCGCCATCTGAGATTTTCTTTCTTTCAGTAGAATATCCCGTTTGAAGCTCAGGGCACTGACTTTACCATTGGACACAAGAACTGAGCTTTGTACATCAGAATTGGAGCCGATGTACAGCTAACTTTTAAACGGTGGGATTTACACCCCATAAATGTATTACCAACAGATAGAAACATGGTGCCTCAGAAGCAGAAAAACATGTTCTTAATTGTTTTTAGTAGTTATGTAATAAGAAATGGCGTTTTCTATGTAAATTAACACAAAATGGGTCAAAATACATAAAAACGCCGTTTCCAAGTTCTCAACCAGTTAAAAATTACTGAAAACATGCTTATATGATTACGAGGCACCATGTTTCTATCTGTTGGTAATACATTTATGGGGTGTAAATCCAACCATTCTAAGGTTAGCTGTACATCGGGTCCCATTTTCCTGTACAAAGCTCAGTTCTCGGATCCAATGGAGTCAACGTTAGCGGCTCCTGAATTTCAACTTTAATTTCAAATTAACTTTTTTCGGCGACTTGCAAAAAATCTTAAAGGCCACCGACCCTAGCGTGACTCAGGGGTCCCCTGAACACATAACGAGGGGTGGCCATGTTTAAATTCAAGATAGCGGCCACCAGGGGGCGCGAATTATTCGATACCATCTAAAAATATCAAATCAATCTCAAACTCTCTATTGGCCTTTGTGCAAGGTGCGGGTGCGTTTCGGATCTAGACTGGNACAAACACCTGCTGCTGTGAGTGGAGGACACTTGCTTCATGGTGGGGGTGCCCCACCTCAACCAGTACCGCCTATCGACCATGGTGGTCTATCGTCACAACCTGTGAGTGGAGGATTGCTTCTTGGTGGAGGTGCCCCACGTCAACCAGTATCGTCTGTTATCAATGCTGGTCTGCCATCACAGCCACCCCCAGTCACTGGTGGTTTATCGTCACAATCTCCCATGGCCAGTAATCTTGGAGTCGAAGCAGGGCAACCCTGCCAGCCTGCTTGTGTTGCGCCTGTCACGCCTGTACCTGTAGTTATCGGAGGACAAGTGTATTATCCTGCACCACCAAACCATATGATGCAATGCGAGCCCCGCCCTCTGACTACCTCTTCGCCACTAAGCTATCACATTAGTACTGTTCCCAATGGGGGACCATCTGTGTATGTGCCTGATCAGCATCGCGTATCTGACCAGCAGAACAGTCAACTTGAAATGTCCAGTGTCGGCCAAGCCATGGGTAAGGTTGCTGAGAACTTGGAGAAACTAGCTGTGAAGACTAGCCTCCCCCCCATGGAAGTAGTTAAGTTTAGCGGGGAATCTAGCGAGTATCTGAAATTCAGGTCACGCTTTAGCCAAATGGTGGCAGCCTATGATTTGACGGAGGAACAACAAATGTCGAGACTGCTCCAGTTTTTAGATGGCGATGCAAGAGAAGCGGTCAAGGGATTTGAAGGGGTCCCAGGTGGTTTGAAGAAGGCCTTGGACCTACTGGAGGAACGTTTTGGGAAACCCCACATGGTTACACAAGCATGCGTGAACATTCTTACCGTTGGGCCGAACATTGCTAACAATGATAAACAGGGGCTAAGGGAATTTGCTGACAAGGCACGAATGACCTATGAGACACTTCAGTCAATGTCCGCTATGAATGAAATGAACATGTCTAACCTTAGCCTCATGGTAGGGAGACTGCCTACACGTCTACAGGGACAGTTTCGTGATAAAGCACAGAGAATCAGGGAAAAGGGTGAGAGCCCAGGATTGAAACACATCGTGGAATTTGTTGAAAGGGCAGCCCAGGCTGCCAATGACCCGGTTTTTGGCAAGGTCGGGGAAAATTCGAGGCATTCTCCCAATAACAGTTCAAGCATGCCCAAGCCAAAGCCACAAGGCTCGGGGACCAAGTCACAAAGAACAACCACGATGACAATCACCGCGGGTAGTGATACTAAACCTCATGACCAGAGGTGCCAGCTTTGTAACGACAACCATAGGCTGCAGAATTGCCAGAAATTCTGTGCCAAAAGCAGAAGGGAAAGGAACTCTTTCGTGCGGAACAAGAGATTATGTTTCAATTGTTTGGGAGATCATTACCTTGACCGGTGCACGAGCACAGGACGATGCAACCGATGTAAAGGGAAGCATCACACGTTACTCCACAAGGATGTAGGGCAGCTGGGGGATGAACAAAGGCCAGAGACCGCCCCAGTGAAGTCTAAAGTCGAGAGAGATGCCACAAATGAAGCCGAGGCTAAAGTCCCAGAGAAGAAAACACCTAACAAGTCTGTCAACAGCAATGCAGCATGTACCGCCAAGGACAAGCCAAAGGGAACTCGGACTGCATTACCGGCCACGCCTGTACGTATAGTTGGAGCAGATGGAAGGGTAATCACGACATATGCCTTATGCAGCGGTCAATCCGAACCCTGAACCCCCCCTGGTCAGGGTTCGACGCTAATTCGACGTCGAATTAGTGTCGAGTTCTGAAGTGCCATAATCATTTTGCTTGTCGAATCCCTGGCGAAATAATAAAATACAAGCGTCGAAATGCCGTCGAATGCCTGGGGCAATATTATGAAAATTTGATGTCGAATGCCTGGCCTCATTTTTTTCAAACTCACTTTGGAATAATAAAACATCGGCCAGGATGCAAGAAGGGCCACGGACATGACGGAATCACGTTCTTCCCGCTAGTCCGAACGTCTGACTCGTATTGCTATTTTTGTCAGTTCTGCAAATGAGCAACAGGAGGCAGTGTTCGGACTACTTCCCGCTGTCATTTTAGTTCCAAAAGCCACCGCTAGAGTACGCAGCGTACTACCGGTGCACATCCCTCAGATGTTGGGTAGAAGTTTGAGGTCGGATATAGGCCCTAATTCTGATTCAGATTTGGTGTTTTGGATTACTTGACTGTACTTTAATTGAGGTCCAGTGTTAACAGGCTGGCTAATAGTCATTTTCAGCAGCCTGGTTGTGATTTTTTTTGAATGTTCTTTTAAAAAGTATTTCTTTTGTTAAAGGGACTCTAGAGGTAGCTTGCTATTGGGCTACTAACAGTACTGCGACTATACAACAGGTGGGGCTAGTAACCATGAACTAATAAATTGTGGATCATATTTTGACATTGATGAGATTTTACTTCAAAAATGATGCGCAAGTTGGATCCTCATGCCAGCAATTCTATGTTAATCATACCAATATATGCACTAAAAAGCTGCCTCTAGAGGCCCTTTAACATTTAAGACTTTTATTTCAAGCCCAATAAAATTTCTGCACAATGTTGTACATCACCTTTCTTAAAGGGCCTCTAGAGGCAGCTTTTTAGTGCATATATTGGTATGATTAACATAGAATTGCTTGCATGAGGATCCAACTTGCGCATCATTTTTGAAGTAAAATTTCATCAATGTCAAAATATGATCCACAATTTATTAGTTCATGGTTTAATACTAGCCCCACCTGTTGTATAGTCGCAGTACTGTTAGTAGCCCAATAGCAAGCTGCCTCTAGAGTCCCTTTAAAGGTCACTACCTTCTCTTTTATCATTTGATTGTGTTCATTGTCCTGTGTGTAGGGCTTCACTTCACTTCATAGTCCGCTGCAACACTCCATGCAGATAGGCATGATAGGTCCAATTCTAATATCAAAAATGGTCTTATCTATTTTTGATAATATTTTAAATTTTATTGGTTTATTGGCCAAAATAGCTACAGAAGGTGGCAGCCTAGGCCTAGCTAGTCCTTTTAATACAAACACAAGTTTGGCCTGACTTAAACGAGCAAACTGGTGAAATCCTGACACCTTACACTTTTGTAATCATTCAAAGAGATGAAAAGCACAAAAATTGACACACAATATATGATAACTAAAAAGGCAATTTCCAGAGTGTTTGCGAATTTTCGACCCCAACCGGGGTCTTCTTCAGGCTGGAACTTTAGGCTGGAACTTCAGGCTGGAACGTTTCGGATTGTAAAGTTCCAGCCTGAAGAAGACCCCGGTTGGGGTCGAAAATTCGCAAACACTCTGGAAATTGCCTTTGTAATCATTCGATGTCGAATGCCTGACGAACGCCTGACTGGACCTACTTCGGTTAGAGTTCAGGGTTCAGATTGACCGCTGCATTACTCGATACAGGCAGTGAAGCATCCTTTATCGCTGAATCGTTGGTCGACAAACTTGCCTTGAAAACAGAGAGCTATGAAACTCTAGAGATATGCACTATGTCAGGGGTAGTTACTGAGAAAGTTGGGAACGTGACCTTTTCCGTGGAGCCGGCCAGGGGCGGAGAAGGAGTGACGGTGCAGAATGCGAAGGTTGTTGCCAGTTTGAACATCTGTGCGACACGACCGATTGATCTGAGTAGATGGCCACACCTCGATGGGATCGACACGGTGATGACAGCAGATTCGGACATCGCAGAGATTAAGGTGCTGATTGGAGTGGATGTGCCACAAGTCCATATACAGGAGGACGTCCGCGTCGGAAGACTTGGTGAGCCATACGCCATAAAGACCCTGTTAGGCTGGTCCATCATGGGGCCGCTGAGAAGCAAGCAGCTAGCTGAGAGGTTGAATGTCAACTTCCTTCAGTTCAAGGACCATGATCCGTGCTCCATGGAAGACCAGGTGCGGCAATACGTCGGTATCGAGGAGTCCGCTACTATCGGTATCAAGAAGGGGATGTCCCCTGAGGATAGGCGAGCGTTAGCAATGCTTGAGAAAGGCACCACCTTCAAAGATGACAGGTACGAGGTTGGGATGCTATGGAAATCACCTGACACTTGGTTGCCTAGCAACCAAAAGGCTGCGGAAAATAGGATGGCATCGTTGAGACGAAAGTTGACCAACACTCCAGATTTCCATCGCAGGTACAAGGACTTCATGGACAAATTGTTAAACAAGGGCTATGCTAGAAAACTGACCCAGGGGGAGAGTGAAACTTATGGACAGCGTACTTGGTTTCTGCCTCATCATGGTGTAGTGAATCCCCGAAAACCGGATAAAGTGCGTGTCGTCTTCGATGCCGCCGCGAAGACGGATGGTGTTTCTTTGAACAGCCAACTCCTACAAGGACCGGACTTTACCAATAGTTTATTGGGAGTTTTACTGAGATTTCGGGAGTACCCAATAGCAATTGTCGGCGATATAGAGGCGATGTTCTTACAGGTCACAGTCCCAGATGCAGATGCAGATTCAGACTCACTACGTTTCTTCTGGTGGCCTGATGGGGATTTAGACCAGCCACCTCAGCAATACAAAATGCTGAGGCACATATTCGGCGCCACTGATTCACCTAGCTGTTGCGGTTATGCAGTGAAACGTACCGCTGAGGACAACAAAGAGCAGCACAGCCAGGAAGCAGTCACAACTGTTGAACGGGAGATGTATGTCGACGACCTTTGTAAGTCACTGAATACAAATACCCAAGAAGCCATCCAACTGATCCTTGAGATAATCGAAATGCTGGCCAAGGGAGGATTTCGCATCACGAAAATCTACAGCAACGTCAGGGAAATTTTGAGGGGCATCCCTCAGAATGAAAGGGCCAAGCCTACACTAGATCTGGACCTGGACGAATTGCCCGTGGAACGAGCCCTAGGTGTCGAGTGGAATACCGAGGAAGACGTCTTGCAGTTCAAGGTCCTGATGCAAGAGAAGCCGATGACCAAGCGCGGAGTATTATATACCCTTTCGTCATTGTATGATCGTATTGGCTTTGTTTGCCCTGTAGTACTTGAGGCAAAGCAGATCATGCAGCGATTATGGCAAGGCAAGGTAGGATGGGATGACCCGTTCTGCTGTCGTTAAGACTTCCACAGGGGAGTTGGCCCGGCCAATAGCCAAGCTGTGCATGTTTGAAGAATCGGAGGACCAGCCATCGTGTGATTCCTAGAGACAATGTTGATTGTGATCGAGTGACTGAAAGTTTTGGACGTTATCCTGATTGGGTTTTTAGCCCGTGTAATTAGTCAGGTTTCGCTTATGACTGTAGTTATAGGGACGTTGCGTTTACCTGTATGTCCTTCAGTTGGATTTCTTTGCTACTGGCCTAATGCCTAATTTGGAATCACCAATCTACAGTGTAGAGACGGTTTATAGGACATTTCCGAAGGATAATGCAGGACAGTGTTTGATGGAGTTATATGTGGTTTATGTTGAGACGACACTCCTGGATGTATAATAAGCGACTTAAAGGCTCAGTCTGCTTATTGGGGCCGCGATGTCGTGTCGTCTTCGGTGTCCCCACGGCCAGTTCGGAGTTGTTCCTTTTCGCGACAACAACGCTTTTTGTGAATGATTTTCATTGATGTTCTGCGGTTGTCTGCGGATGATTCCGCCGCGTTTTATGATTATTTGTGCTGTGATCAGCAATGTTTTATGTAACAGGAAAGATAGGACAACCACGAGATGTAAGCACCCTAAAAGCAGTGCTATGTGTAATGTACCACGCCAATTGGGCCCCTTTTATGTGAAGCACGTGCTGGTGTAGTTTGATCATCTGCCCAATAGGTGGCGCCTGTGTATGGGACAAGCCGTTCCCGTCTTGTCTTCGGCGTTGGTTGTGCTGGTTGTGACAGTGCACAATGGTTTAAACAACAAGTTAAGACAATGTTTGTTTGTATTTTCAGTTTAACAGTCTTCTGGTACATAAAGATTCTGTCGAAATCGGTCTTCTCCTTGCTTTCCTAGAAGTTATCATCCACAATTACCTAACTTTAGTTAAGGAGGACATTTAGGGGTGTATGCACCAACGAACATTACCTTGAACTCACGTTGCGCCACAGGATTTCCATTGTCACGTTATGCCCTGGCAAACATGACCGTAATAATAATGTCCCTTGACAAGTCCTTTTTATTGATCCAGAACATTACTGTTTCTCACCATACCCCCACCCCATTATCTTCAACTTCGGACTTAGTCATTTTTTCCGAGTTCAGGAATGGGACAGGTAAGTGGGAATTTAGAGTAAGTATGGCTGATATCATGCCTCTATCTCTACCACAGGCAGAGATACTCTAAATTCCCACTTACCTGTCCCATTCCTGAACTCGGAAAAAATGACTAAGTCCGAAGTTGAAGAAAATGGGGTGGGGGTATGGTCAGAAACAATAATGACCTGTCCACTTTATTGTCCCACTCCCAAGCCTAGCGAAGAATGACCGAGTGTGATAACACTAAATTTGAATGGGGTAATGGCTGACATGACAGAAGGGTGTATCGGTAACAATGTAATACAAGTTGGACATTGTGAGTGTTGATCTTCTGTTCAAATTTTATTATTATCAGACAATTGGATTGGATTGGATCACTCTGTACTTTTGTGGCAGTCCGAAATGTTGCCTTCTACCCTATCTTCACCAGTTCATTGTGGTGATTCATTGGGGTTGGTTCATACTCAGTCCGGATTTTACACCGACTACGATCAATTTCAATGTGTGTGCACATTCAGGCCTTGGAAACCTGCAATCAGTTTCATGCGCTTGACGGTCCGGGAGCAAGTATGAATTGGCCCTTATACAGAAAAGGGATCCGTAATTTTACAATTACAGCCTTCTTCACACTGGCGGCGCGGTGCGATGCGTTGCAAAAAATCGCCAAGCGGTGTCAGTTTTGACACAGCGCGGTACGGCACGGCGCGACGTGGCTGTGTGCGGTGGTCATGGTTAGCAGAAATGACATCATTCATGTCATTCAAATTGTGACAAATATGCCAGTATCCTCACGCGGCAGGCTATTCGACACGGAAAAGTACTGCAGGAGCGGTGGAAATCGCTCGTCGCGTCCTATCACTTCTCTGCATCGCGTCCCACCGCAAGTGTGAACAGCTTTGGGTTCAACAGTGGGAACAATCAGGCTCGAAAAATTCCGCATCGCATCGNATCTTTCTTCATGCATTTGACCGGTTACATAGCGATTACCTAAGTTCAGTTAAATTTAGGGCCGTACGCACCAACGACATCATGCCCTGGCAAACCTGAACGTATGTCCATTGACAAGTCCTTTTTATTGATCCAGAACATTACTGTTTCTGACCATACCCCCACCCTATTATCTTCAACTTCGGACTTAGTCACTTTTTCCGAGTTCAGGAATGGGACAGGTAAGTGGGAATTTAGAGTATTTCAAATTATCAAGTTTGATATATCAAAATCTCATATTTCAATCACCCAGACACGTGAGGCTGAAAATTTTAACACAGTCCAGTCCTTGGATAAGCAGGCATGAACTAAGACTTGTTTTATGTTGCTCAGTTGACAATATGGCAAGTTATCTCAAAATATCAAATTTGTGATATCGATATCACCATGACCCCTACATCTCAGATCAAAAGTAATCAGTCCATTCGATTCCTAGGGTATGAAAACCTCAGGGTAGAACTTGTTTCTGTTGCTCTAGGTGCTAAAGGAGCAGAGTTATGACATCAGATAAAAGCGTGACGGACAAAATATCAAGTCTGATATGTTGATTACATCATGATGGAGACATCTGAGGTTGAAAATGATTAGCTCATTGGATTGCCCAGGTTGACAAACCTAGGGGTAGGATGTGTTACCAGGACTGCAGCTGTTGAAGGAGATTAGATATGAAGGTGTGACAGACGGACACACACACAGACACCCAGGCCTTTGGATTCCCCCGAGAGAGAAACACCTCGTATTTTTTCCATGCTAATTTGGGGACATTAGGCGCATCGTGATTTTGTCGATCGAGGACCAGTTCAAAGTATATTCAGTGAAAAACACACACTGGGATCAAAGGGTTAAATTGAAAAAGGTGTACTGTAACAATTCATGGAGAATGCTGACCTTTCTGAGCAAATACTTCAGAGTCTATAAGTTGATTAAAATCATAAATATTGTCAGTGATCAAGGGCTAGGGGTTAAAACTTCAAAATGTGGTCAAGTTGGAAAGGGTTAAACAGGACATATTTCCAACAATTAGCCAGTACCAATCCCTTGTAAAACCCCCAATGTCAAAACAAGTAATCATTTTGTCTTATCAGCAGATATACTTCAGTGCAGTTGAGTATGAGATCCATGGGCCTCTAGTTAGCATTTTCCCGCCGAAAAGATCGTCAGTACCATGCGGCCGAAAGGCCGGTGGTCCCAGAAGTAAGATCAGCCATTCAAGTAAATATCTGTTTACTGGAAAGAAATTGGTAAACGAATCTGGTATGACTGAAAAGAGCATTCTTCCTAGATTAGACCCAAATAAATTATTGAAGAATGCAAGCAAAGGTTTAGGAGAAATGGACTTAGAAATGTAACGATCTCTGTCAGATTGAAATGCTGAAGTCGGGATGTAGCCCCTACTGTGATGGCCAAACCTAATGGCGTGGCGTTAGTACCGAAACAAACACTGTGTTACTGTTGTGAAATCTTTGGACCTTTTTTGTTTTTGCTTTGCTACTTTGGGATAATTTGGGGACATTTTGCAGGATTGAATTTGGGGACATTTGGGGGAGCTAATTTGGGAACGGACGTGTACCGTCGTTTCTTTAGGGTGTCTATAAAACGAAGACCAAAGACCAAAGACCCACTATAAAACGAAGACCCTGTCAACTATAAAACGAAGACGGAACTATAAAACGAAGACCCCATCAACTATAAAACGAAGACCCAACTATAAAACGAAGACCCTATCAACTATAAAACGAAGACCCAACTATAAAACGAAGACCCTATCAACTATAAAACGAAGACCCAACTATAAAACGAAGACCCTATCAACTATAAAACGAAGACCCTATCAACCCTTTTTAAAATATTTTGTATTGGGGTTCTCTACCTTGCTGAGAACTCGATAACCAGGACCTTCGAGCTGTCGTTCGGAACTTGTCGTAACCCGGCGAAACCTGCATCGGGCTGCGCTGATTGCCCCAATGTTTCTCATGAGTCGGAACACATCACACGGTGACCGGTGACCACTCTCGATGGTCCCATTCGTGGAATCTGGACTATTTTCCAGGGCCTCGAAGGCGGCTAACGAGTTGTCGAATGTTGTGTTGCCATTTTGTCTTCCCATGATTCATTGCGGGCCGTTCCGACGTGGCCCCTTTCCCTTTAATGAGCAGCTGCGGAACAAATCATTCTTTGGGTCCAGTGGAGAATTGCTGTACTCCGCGGGCTTTACTGTGTCTATACCAAATGTACGTTGTGTATAGAAATCACATAATAAATTTGGTAATAAATATTATTTATGTATATTGTTTTATATTGATTTCTTTCCATTTATTTCCTGGTTGTGCATATGGGGGGATTTATCGTGAAGAAAAATTAATACAAAACAGTTCTTTCCATACCAAAATGTATTTTGATTAAAATCTCGTATAAAAACACAAAATGAAATAACAATCTACCGGTATGGCTGAACCATAATGCAGTGGTCAGTGGGAACCCTGCCCCCGTCCAGGGGTCAAAATTACCGTATAATTTATGCGTATTTAGACGCACTTTGGGGTCGAAAATTTGCTAAGATTCTGGAAATTGACTTCCTGTTTATCATCAAATACATGTAGGCCTATATGGAAGATGTTCTTATACTCCGATAGGTGCCTAGGTCATTGTCAGGTCCGTCATCAGGTACTGCAGCCTGTTTCTGTGTGATGACCCAAGTCTTAAGACACCTATATGTGACGCATTCTGTCGGTTTTCGTCAGTCGCATAGCTAACTCCCCTCCCCTGGGGTTGTGAGTCCGAATACCAGGGTGTGCCCTTGCCCATGTTGATGTGACGATTCTCTGGCCGATTTTATCAGTGTTACCATTAAGAAAAGATTAATTAACCAATTGTTCCATGTAGAAATTTCAAAGAGTCACAACAGTTCTCTGAGAAAAGAAAAAGAAAGTAAAAAAAAAGGGAAAAAAAGAAAAAACTAAAAGGGACTACCGGGATTCGAACCCGCGACCTTTGGGTTACAGTCCCTCCGTCTTTGCACTGCGCTAGTCAACTGACTGAAAACCGAGCTTGTGAATAATCACTACGTTGTTTAATACGCCCCGTGCATAAATTATCGTAATGCATCCTCATTATGATCTCGCGTTTTCATTGGTTACAATCTGCTGTGTAAGCAGTGCGAAAACTAAGAAATATTGTACTGTTTTCACAGCAACTTGCTGTGCAAATAGTCACGGCGTATTTTAAAAAGGGTCTTCGTTTTATAGTTGATAGGGTCTTCGTTTTATAGTTGGGTCTTCGTTTTATAGTTGATAGGGTCTTCGTTTTATAGTTGGGTCTTCGTTTTATAGTTGATAGGGTCTTCGTTTTATAGTTGGGTCTTCGTTTTATAGTTGATGGGGTCTTCGTTTTATAGTTGGGTCTTCCTTTTATAGTTGGTGGGATCTTCGTTTTATAGTTGGGTCTTCGTTTTATAGTTGATGGGGTCTTCGTTTTATAGTGGGTCTTGGGTCTTTGGTCTTCGGTCTTCGTTTTATAGACACCCGTTTCTTTACGGGAATCTGAAGGCCTGACACCATGACCAAAAACAAAACCATAAATATACAAATCTACTCATCACTGACACATGTCAACACTTACGCCCCTCAGGTGTATTGATGACTGTCACACTCCCATTGGTCTGATATCCATCTTGATTCACGACTCCAACGATGACCCCATAACGCATAAAAGCAAAGAGATTGGTCAGGCGTAATGAAGTTGTTGTTGTAGAGGCCTTTAGCCATTCTTTACTCCCATGGTATTGGTAATACACCACGTATTCTTTCAACGATTCACAGTTAATATCTTTCTGGGGTGTTTCCTGAAATATTGGATAAAAGGTATTAGCATAAAGGAATCAACCATAAAGGTTTAATTGCAAACGATGAACTTACGGAGGGATACACTTCATGTGTTGCCACCAGATGTCTCTCACGGACTGAATTTTCGCTTTACGTAATAGGCAGGAGCTTCAACTTTTTTTGTGGTGAGGAGTACATGTATATGAACCCGTCAACTTGATGCTTTGAATTCCATTTCTGAGGATGAGGCGCCATGTGGGAATTTAATTGTCTCCCAGAATTATTTGGAAATAATGTCATTGTTTCAAACCATAAATGACGTATTTTGACTTATTTCATACAATAAAGTTACCGGTATAAATAAAACCGTGAAATTGTTTTTCAAACCAGAATTTATACTAAACATGGTTTCATTCCCATAATTTTAGACAAATTCATGATTTTGAAAACATAACTTACTTTCAAACCATGAAGTCCATGCAATTTCATGGTCTGCAAACCATGAAAATAGTTTACAAACCATAAAACCGACAAAATTATTTGCTTTCAAACCATAATAATGTGAACGCATCATGGATTGTAAACAATGCAAATTGCAAAAATCATGGTTTGCAAACCATGATTATCCGCAAAAGCACGGTTTGGGAAACCATGATTAGTGCAAAACTCATGGTTTGCAAACCATGGAAATCGCCACATCCATGGTATGCGTATAATTGTATGCGCAGTGGAACATATACAGGTGTTTGCCCTAATTTCGTTCCGTTCCGCTACACTCGTACAGTACCTTGAGGGCAGAGGATCAGTCCATTGTTCCACTGCGCATACAATTGTACGCATACCATGGATTTGACATTTCCATGGTTTGTAAACCATGAGTTTTGCAGTACCGGTACTAATCATGGTTTCCGAAACCATGCTTTTGCGGATTATCTTGCAATGTTTATTGTTTACAATCCATGAGGAGTTCATATTCGTGATTTGAAAACCAAGAATTTTGCCGATTTTCGTGATTTGCAAACCATGAATTTGCATGAACTTCATGGTTTGAAATAATTTCGTTATGGTTTGAAAGTAAGGTATGTTTTCAAAACCATGAATTTGTCTGTTTCATGGGAATGAAATCATATGTTTAGTCTAATTGCTGGTTTGAAAAATAATTCCATGGTTTTGTGTATACTTTATTGGATGAAATAAGTCAAAATATGTACATTTATGGTTTGAAACAATAATTTTATTTCAAATAATTTTGGTAATGTAGGAGTTGGGTATAAATAGGCCTAATCCGTTGTTGGAATTTGCAATCTGACACCACTGATGATAGGGTATCGTATGGTAATTTAACAAAGGGGCCTTTGTCCCACACTCTGATTGTACCATGTCAGTTACGATGACACTGTTGGTGTCTGTTCAACTGGAAAGGCACATGACCGTCACGAGACGTAGACCAGGAGACGACATCCAGCACCCGACCAGGAAAGACCACCAGCAACACTCAGCGAATACAGACCTCCAACCGACTCTCTTGACGTTTCTACCCTGACTGCTTGTGTATCATTGTGCCAACCACGGTAGGCCATTCTGCGGCAGTAAACAATTAAATTCCCACATGGCGCCTCATAGTTAACAGAGCTATTTTCAGCACAATTAGTGCTCCATGTGCAAATGTACGTCAGCCTATTCAAATCTACACAGATGGCCCTGCGCTCACATCGTTCGTGGGGTTCTCATTAATTCAGTCCTTTTGTATCATAAGATCAACTAGTCTGAATTCAACAAAATTTGCAGTGAACGTGCAGACGGGTCTTGCCTATCATATGGAAGAGCCAGAATGCAAATCTGTTGAGGTTTAAAAGGATATCGTCGACATTTATAAGACGCTATATTTAAGTTGAACCTTTATGGTATTAGAAAATCCAATGCATCCATGGAAGGGAACACTGTTGTCAGAGTGACCTAATGGAAACATCTCCACCTATCACCTCAGATCTTTCCCATTTAAATATCAACTCGGGTCTGCCCTTCGTGTGATAGAGAGGGCAACTTTACACCAGAGGTTTTCTCCGAGCTCTGTAGTTCCTCTTGCTGAATTATTCAATGTTGTATTTATACCTACATGTAGGCCAATAAGGCCATACATGGTACTCAGATCTCAAGCCAATACTTTTCAAACACCACTGAGTCAATATAGAGCAATGTCGATGGGGAGCCCATCGCATATCTCCCCGCTTTTGACAGGAAGTAATGGTGACATGGTTATTTTTCCTGTGTCTTTCATATATTGATCCCTGGTGGGAAGAGGCCGAATTTGATCGAAATACATTGCGGGTTGGGCACATTAGCAGTCGAGTACGGTACCTAAACATTCCAAAGTTTCAGGTTCAAGTTTCTCTGGTTAATTTATGCAAGTTTATATAAGTTGTATCAGAACACAATCTTTGTAAAGTTGACTCCTGACCATGAAAAGAAGGTCAATTTCAAAAGTCATGTGATAGGTTATCAAGTAGATACACTTTATAGATGCACCACCACTCACAATTTTGTCACTTCATCACAAAGAGTTTACGAATAATGTCCATAGACGTGTTTTTCGCATGTTTCTTGTGGTTTAAGGAATGTTCGTCCCCTTCTGACCTCGAAACCCAGGTAGCACAAAGGCATTGGGCCAGGCTCGGCCCAAGCCTGGCACAAAAGTCATGCCTGGACTGGGCCAAGGTTGGCATGCCAAGCCAATGCCCGGGCTTGCCAGCCCAGAGCCAGGTGGTGCCAGGCCAGGCCCAGCCTTGCTAATGGTAGACTTGCCATGGCTGGGCCAAGGATGGCAAAGAACTGGCATGAATCTGGTATCCACTGCAGAACCATGGCTGGCCCAATGATGGCAAAGAACTGGCTATTAGACATTTTTTGCAAGGTCTGAACAGAGCAAGATCCCAGCTTGGGTTTTTGCTTTGCTCCTTTTCAACCACTGGGTGGTTGAAGAGGAGCCAGGAGTGGGAGACTCCTGTCGATCAAAAAACCCTGATCAGGGGACTCTGTTAGGCTGAGTAAGCCGTAACATTCAAGTTACCATAAATAGTATGTAGGAGTCAGGGATTTCATTCAAATAAAACTTTTTCATATGTGTGGTGCAATGAGGCATCATTTCCAAAAACTTGACACCCCACAAAAATACTGAGCGAGGTTTATTGTACAAAAATATATTGTTACCATGTTGGTATAGGAGGAGGCAACATTCCTATATTTTTTATTCGCCATATTTTTTATTCTACAATTAGTTATTAAGATTAGTATTAGAAGTACGTTGACGTCTTTTCCACGTGATTTCGACGTCTTTTGTGGAAATACTTTCTGAAGTTTTAACAAGTTGACGTTGACTTTCTGGATTGTTATACATTTAATTTCTTAAAAATGAATCGTTTTTTAAGGATTTGAGACTGGTTAAGAGAAGTCGTCAATTTCAGGTTTTAGGGTCCTTAAGTTCATTGACAATGTTGGGCCAGTCCTGGTCCAGGTCTGGCAAGTCCTCTTCAGCTGTGTCAGTGGAGCAAGCCTTGGGCCAGCCTTGGCCTTGCCTTGGCAATCTCATTCAGAATATCTCAGTCGAGCCAGGCATGGGCCAGCCCTGGCCATGCCCAGGCATACCTGGTGCCAGGTCTTGCCGGGTGTATGCCAAACTTGGGCCAAGGCACCTGTGCTGGCTGGGAAGTAGGTCAACGTCAAAACCTGTACGATATATTATGAAGATGTTAGAGATGAACCTTCACACAAAAATTTGTCACTCTATCACAATTACTTAAGGAGTAATGACCATAAATGTATTTGTCACGTATCACCCCCTGGTGGAAAGACAGGGAGTTGGATCGAAATTCTAAGAGTGTTGTGCACATTAGTGAATGAGTACATAATATATACCAAAGTTTCAAACCCCTCCATTGAACGCAAGGAGGAGATATCACTTTTGGACAGCTCATGGTTTTTATTAAAGTTTGACCCCTGTGACCTTGAAAGTAGGTCAAGGTCAAAACCCCTATGATATATTGTGAAGCTGTCACAGATAAACCTTCACACAAACTTTCATCACTTTATCACAATTACTTTAAGAGTAATGACCATGAATGTGTTTTTCACATAACGCCCGCTGGTGGAAAGCCAGGGAGTTGGATCGAAATTCCAAGAAATTCCAAGATCGAAATTCCAAATTGTTGTGCACAAGAGTGGATGAGTACCTAATATATACCAAAGTTTCAAGCTCCTCCGTTGAATGGTCTAGGATCACTTTCGGACGGCCGGACAGCAGCCGGACTGACGGCGGAGGGTAAAACAATATCTCTCCGACTTTTTTCAAAAAGCGGGGAGATAAAAATAATGTCCCCCTGGATTATCACTTTACCCTTAGTTTCTTTGCCCCCCCCCCA
>NMRB01001597.1:111035-155996 GCA_002633025.1 Notospermus geniculatus | reverse complement strand
AGTTGCTCTTGCACTGATATCATTCTCTGTCTGTGAACGCTTTAAAAATCGGGTAATATTATCAAATGTTTGTTGAAAACTCACACAGGATAACTCTTCGACAAATGTTTGGGTGTAGAATATTAGTTTCAGGTCACGGAATGCAGTTTTTAAGAAAAGGTAAAATGAAACAAAGGCAAAATAGGAAAAGGTAAGATAAGACTAAGGCAAGATGGAACAAGGCGAAATAGGAAGAAGGCAAAATAAGAGTAAGGCGAATAAAGACAAAGGCAAGATGAGCGAAGGCGAATTAGGAAGAAGGCAAATTTAGACAAATGCGAATTGAGACAAGGCAGACTAAGACAAGGCAAAAAAAGACAAAGGCAAATTAAGATAAAGGCAAAACTAGAAAAGGCCACTTAAGAAAAGGCAAAAAGAAACAGAGGCAAAACAGGAAAAGGCGAGGTAGGAAAAGGCAAATAGAGACAAAGGTAAAATGACACAAGGCGAAGTAGGAGAAGGCGAAATGAGAGAAGGCGAATCGGGAAAAGGCGAAATGTATACTTTTTGAAGGCGAAATGGGAAAAGGCGAAATGAGATGAGGCGAATAGAGCATGTACCTCCTCAAGTCGCTGGTCGAACTCTCGGCTAGGACGCGGACGAAGCTTTTTTCATCGCTTCTCCTCTCTGGTGTTTTTCCTTTTACTGAAAATACTCGAAGTTCAAACAGAATTGCCGAAAGGTTCAGGAAAAGAATTTTTTTATTTAAACTTATTTATTTTTAACGAGGAGATCCAAACAGTCACGAAGACCAGTAGTCGGATCTCCTCAAAACCAAAGTACATACAAATAAGAGAGTATATAATAGAATTTGCTGGTGGCCCTGCCGGTAAAATGGGTGGACGGTAAACCATGATTTCTTTTTTCATGTGGTCTTTTTCATGTGCACCACCTGGCCTTACTGTCAAGATAAGTATACGTTGTACATACCAAAAGCCCACATTGAACAGGTCCAGAAAAAAAGCACGGTTACCCCGGCGGGTAGTTGACAGTTGGGGATCTCACGTCGTTTCTTCTGCACTCTGTTTTCTTTCAGAGTCGGAAACATTCTTTCTACAAAGTCATCAGCGAACACCGAGTTTTTTGAATGCATGTTTCAATGTCTGAAGGAAACAACCTGCGGCCATGTTATTTACTTCAGAAGCGTAAAGATTTGTAATCTAACGAATTGATTGGCATGACATCGACGAGAGAAGATTAATAGGGAGTTTAAAGTACCACGGTATTGCCACTTTCTGTCGACAGCCGGCGCCACCGGTCCCATTCTCCAATACTGTAGTTAAGCCTTTCGCCCCAGTGTTGGAGAATGTATGATTACACTACAATGCACGTAGTAGCATGCGTAGTTTACCAAGTCGTCAATATAGAGGTCTCCGTTAACTCGGGTAGGTGTAACGCATGATTGGGAAGCAATACTGTGGTCCTTTAAGAGATCACACGGCAACGATAAAATTGACGTTAACAATATTTCTCTAGGCAGGCCTACATGAAATACATGCACGAAATAGCGTTAACGCAAACATTATCGTTAGCGTGTGATCTCTTAAACTCTCTATTAGGTGATGGTCCCGCTGACCGTTTCACTAACGTAAACGTTACTTTTCACATTGCAAATGTACGTACGTCAGAAATGTCATTAGCGTTAAGCCTAGCGTACATTTGCGATAAAAAGCTTTCCGAAATGAATCCGTTTACCGGAACCGTTACGGGATTGAAATGGGGCACTTTGACTGACACTTGTAGACCAGTAAATATAAGTCTGACCCCAAACAAATTGCAACAGTTGGTTTTATGACTGGAACTTGTTATATGGGTGTCAAGGAACATCCCACCCAAAATCCCCCAAAATCTGACGACGGGAACTTACGTAATATAAATATAAATTATATAAATTCAATGTGGCCACCAAAATACTTTTTGAGGTGGTGTATCTCCTTCACAGTTGCTTTTAGTGCCTATAAATGTATTACAAATGGATAAATAATGTGGTACCAAAGAATGGATTTAGCCCATCAAACACACTGAGGGACGTAGATATGACGTAGTTATGACGCTATAGTGATTTTTCTACATGAATATGACATCACTGCCAAAAAGAACAGCCAAAACATGAGGTCAACTCGCCAGAATCCCAATGAATGTATGCATATCCTTTATGTGTTATCTATGGCACGCCAAAGTGGAATTTGTTCAACCCTGTGAAATACATGTCAACATTTGAGAAATACATGTCAACACACCGAAATACCCGACAAGAATTTTTCAAACCCTAACCCTAATTTTTTCCACGTTTTGGGACAAGATTGATGTCTCCTACCAGTCTAATGCCTGGAATCTTCTCGCCAGGGATGAGCGCCCAATATCAAACAATGCATGTACCGAAACTGATATTGCCGTAGTCTGCGGCAGCTGGCGAGAAGGTCGTTGGCAATTAGGCCTAGATCGCTTACGATGCCGGCTGGTGTGCCGCTGGCTGAGGCCTCTAAAAGCTTCTAGTTCGGATGTTCCACTGGTCACTGACGGACGATCCCATAGCCTACCTCTGTCGTCAGACCTCAGGCAAACCTCTGCCCCCAATCTGCATCTATACAATAAGAGAGGAGACGATGCACCTTTGTTACACTCCTTCTGCAGATTCGGCAGCATCCAAGTAGTGAATGGTGACGTGATATGTGGGCCAGGTATCAGTCTGTGTTTATAGCAAATAAAAACCAGCAAAAAGTTGGTTCCAAGATGATTTTGACAGGGAAATCCTTTGGTGACCTGGAATTCTATTTTTACACTGTAGAGGGATTCCCCCAATTGTCCTGACTTGCTGACTGTGTGACCCCGTTCCTGTTACAAAGACAGTGGAATGGCCTAACAGCCAACTCCTCTTATCAGACAAAGAGCGGAGTGGGCAATGTACGAAGAAAGTGGCAATGAGATTACTGGATAGTGTTGGAAAGGCCTTCATGGTTCATGACCTCTGCATAACCTTATTTGGTGTATTCATTCCACAAAATTCTGCAAAATACATGTGTCTCAATAAAAAAAACCTCCCAACAACACAACCACAGGGCGGGTAACGTGCTAGTATCTTATATGGCGTCACAGGTATAGGGAGAGAGCCGGACTGCGTATAACGTTAAGGTTCCCTTATCTGTTCATAAAGGTCGAAGAAAGGTTTGCCATCAAGGTTTTCATTTTCAGAATATTGAGGAATGGACAATCATTATGTTACTAGTTCCATGCAGTTTATTGTTTTCGCCGTCTTTGGTGTGGCTTGCCTTGTGACGAAAGAGAAATTTCGAGTGTGTTAGGAATGCATCTTTTTTCTCCCCAAGTCGAATACTAGTGTAATTATAATCAGATGCACCCAAACTCTGCTGCATCCCTTCCTTTGTATGGGAGGCACTTGTCACGGCAGGGTCTGTCAGTAGATACGTGTCCCATTGTAAGTGCCGCTGAATGGGTGAATGTCGTCCAGTCCTGATCCTACACGCTAATTCCTAGCCCAAGCCCCTAACCCTAACCCCAACCCTGACCCTCAACCCTTGTCTCTGACCCCTACCCTAATCCTAAACCTACGGTACTCCTGACCCTACCCGTCAACGCTAACCATCCTAACTCCATATTACCTGGGTACACTAGTTTGGACGACATTAACACTTTGTGCGTAAGTGACGCTTTCCGTGAAAGTCTATTGCTGGGAGGCATTCTGTTCCGGGGTGCATCTGATTATACTACACCGGTATAGCGTGTTTTTCTGCTGCTCTTGAAATTCTGCTGCCATGCACTCACAGCGCATGCGCCTACATTTTGTACGTAGCGTACTAACAAACTACATGCAGGGCCTATAGACTACCGTACCAAGAGCTGCGACAATCGAAAATGCTCTTGCCGTTATTTTCGGGGGGGGGGGGCAAAAATGTTGTTGTTTGAACTCGGAGAGAAGCTTCAAAAGCCACAAGAAGCCACTTCCGCCGTCTGTCGAGGTGATTCTCCTCGTAGCGTTTTGAAGCTACGCCGTCGATGACTACATCGGGTCCATTCGCCGACCGCAACGTAGATAGTCCCTGGGGTTGGAGAGTGGCGCGTAGGGCTGTGGTGGCGCCGGCTGTCGAGAAAAGTGGCAATACCGAGCTCCTTTAATGGAGGTTTGCCAACTGGATAATACCAATGTCATCACCATTCACGTCGTACATGTATAGGGCCTACATTGTTTTCAAAATTTTCCCAGTCGCAGAAGGCACCCCCATCTTCACCTCGGGTAGCGAGCATAAAGGTGTCGTATACCTACGTCAGGCCTAAGCCAGGCGTAGTGCTGGTCGTGACCCTTATCCTCATGAGCATAAAGGTAGACGCAGGCTGCGTCTAGGGTTACGCCCATATATATTACAAACTTGAAATTTGGTGTACATGTATAGGCCCCCTACCCTATGGTAAAAACTACCTCTGGACCGAAACGTAGCGCTGCTGCTTGTACACTCTGGCCTGTATAGGGGGCGCTTTGTGAAAACCTTCTTTCGGCTGTAGGCCTATCTCCTGAATGCTGCTAGCTAGAACCACGGAACTTTTATGGTGGGTTCCTCTGATCAGACAACATTACATAAATCCAGGGTTTTTTATTTGAGCTACTTTTCAAGGTCACAGAAGTCGAAGATCAAAATTCACTGTCTGGTGGCACATTTCGCGGCTTTTTGACATGGAGTGTTGTGATTTGATGTGAAGATATATCTAGTAGGCACCCTGCACAATTGCACCGAATTTCAACCCAATCAGACTTCAAATATGGCCGCCACGAAGCCATCTTGAAAAATGGACTTTGACCCACATCTTATAAATAGGAGTATTGTATGTCAAAATATGTATCTAGGTACCCTGTAACTGTATGGCAGATTTCAGTCAGATTGGACATCAAATAATGCCGCCAGGGAGCCATCTTCAAAAATGGACTTCGACCCAGACCTCATAACTGGTAGCAGCTAGGATTCTTTAAGCGTGCCTAAATATGTGTCTTGGTAGCCTCTACTTATATGCCAAATTTCGAGTCGATTGGACTTCAACATGGCTGCCAGGCAGCCATCTTGAAAAACTTTGGCCATATCTCATCGGTAGTAAATTTTACGATGTTTCTGCACTTATCCTTCACCTTTCGGTGTATCACCAGGCTAGTCACACTTCATACTCTGTCACAGAGGTGAGCATAATGGCCCTGGCCATTTCATTTTAAATAGAATCTGTGGTTTAGCGACCTTGGCTGTGGCAGAAGGTGATCGCTTTCTGGGTCTGGTGTTTTGGACTCGAAAAAAATTCTGTCACCCATTGGAGGATTCTCAAAGCTGGGTACACACAGAAGAACAACGCTCAGTTATTTGAAATGACACAGTTACCTGAACTTTGCAGTGCATACGCCTGCTGATGGCATAGCCTTTTCGAAAACGGCTTTGCCATCACCCGTATACAGCGACGCAGCGATTCTTTGCTATATAATTGAGTAAATAGACATTGTAATGATGCTGAGTTAATATAGGTATGCTTTAAGGTTATTGGGGTCAAGGTCACACCCGTACGTCAAGGTCAAACTCTGAAAATGGTGATTATAATGGTGCAGTGTGATGTTCAATGATCAATATTTAGGAACAATTTTTTTCCAGACTAGGCGTTCACAATGGTGAAATGACTGGTAATCTACATGAATAACGGGGTCAAGGTCAGTCAATTAGTTCAAGGTCATATCCGAAATGACATTTTTCTTTTTTTCAGGGATTTTGATAGAAGATACATGTACTAGTACCTGCAATGCCACCTTGATGAACTGTTGATGAACTGAGAATGTTTTCAGGATGTTCTGTCCTCCAAAATGTTTATTTTTCCAATAGTCATGGTCGCCAATTCATTGGTCAACGTCATATCTTTAGACATTCTTAAATTATTAATGACATTGTATCATATAATTTGCATTCAATGTTTGTTTGTTTGTAAACAAGGATGTTTATATGTTATTTTGGACTTCTGGGACATGCCATCCAACAAAATTGAATACTTTCGGTATCAAAAGAATTTCTAGAGGGGTATGCCGCCAACAAATTACTCGTAAGACAAAGAAAGGCTGGATACAAGCAAACAAAATGTAAATAAACGATTTTCGTGGCCCGCGAAAATACGGGGATACATTATCTGTAAGTGTTATTTTGCTTCTCTTTTCAGGATAGGCTTCAACAATGTGGATTGTACAGATCGGCAAACTGATCTGCGTCATTCATATGGCTGAGAACATTTCACTGACGTGTGTTATTTGCAGGGAAGAAAAGTCACCTTGTAGAAAATCCTGGTTTTGATATGGTACTGCCACTGAAGGAATATGCTTCAAAACGTGTTAAACTATAGGTTAACTACATTTTAAACCTTTGGCGGAACAAATGGCTTGTTTATTTCAAGCAGATTTGAATCCCTTCGGGTATCACTCAAACTGTCATATAAAGCTGTAGACGAACAACAGACTCAAGGGACACTGAAACAGTCACATTCTCCAAATAACATGGTTGTGGGACGTAAAGCTAGTTCACTGAGATGATTACAGCCATCCTCAGCGCATTTATGGCATTTTTCCTTACCGTACCGTAATAACGCCACCAAGGAACAAAATATTCGTCTTTTTCCCGTGGCCTTATTAGGGTAAGGAAAACTTCCTCATGGTTAAAACTGACAACAGGGGACAAACATTGCTGGACATCAAACAGAGAACAAATGACAACCATTTCAGAGTTATATCCAATTACAGTTATATGAACCAGGTGATGCGTCGGCACAAGAAAAGTGCTATCATTCCAGCTGTGTAAAAAACGCTACACGATCCCTTGAGACTAAAATGGACCTCAGTACCAGATAGGTCCACTTTGGTCTCATCCTCATTCTCTTGTGAAAGTTATCATATAGAGATTTTTGTTTGAAGATCATGTAGAGATTTTTGTTTGTTTGATGACCAGCCAGGTTTTTCCTCTGTTGACAAGGTCTTTACCATGTAAGGCCTTCCTTAGCCTTATAGGGACACCCACGGAAAAGACACATTTTGTTCTTCGGTTTAATCCAGAAATGCACTGAGGATGGCTGTAATCTGATGAACTAGCAGATGGCTGTTCATCTTTACGTTCCACCATTTGGAGAACGTGAGTCAATTGTTTGTTAACAACTTATTACGGCTGTGTGAATGATACCTGAAGGGATTCAAATCTGCTTCAGATAAACTAGCCATGTATTCTTCAGCCGCAGGTTTGAAATCTATTGAACCAAGTTTAACACGTTTTGAAGCGTATTTCTTGATAGGCAATATCATATCAATACCAGGATTTGCTACAAGATGACCTGCAGAATTTTCTTCCCAGAAATTTGTACACACGTCAGTGAAGTGTTCTCAGACACTGATGAGGCATATGCTGAAAAGAGAAGCAAATGACACGAAGGCCAGGCGCGCATTTGCGCAAAACTCAATGCGGTAGGGATGTTTTAAAATCGACAGACCCACTTGAATGATGAGTCGACAGCGTTCAGTGAGTCGACTTTAAAAACATCCCTACCATATTGAGTTGTGCTCAAATGTGCGCCTGGCCACAAAGATAATGTATCATAGGTATTTTCGCGGGCCACAAAAATTATTAAGACTGCCCACCCCACTGGTGGGCAGTCTTACTTGGTTTTACTGAAGTTCTCTGGATGGATCTCTCTCCGAACTGGGCTACTTTGCAAGATAACTCACGAACGAGAGGAGGTAATGCTATCAAATTTTCAGGGTTGACAGAAAATCACTTTGGCAAGAACGCTATTGATTTCTGGCTCCATCGGATACTTACAAATGTTATTTTGATGAATTTATGTGCTCAAATCCTGACCAACCTGCTTATTCTAAGCAGGAAGTGAAACATGATACCTTGTGTTTATCTTAGCGCTCTATTGTCGCGGGCTTTTTCACAATGGGTGACCCACTTGGCAAACTGATGACAGCAGGCTGCATCTATTCCCTATCCATCACATCCAGTAGTAAACATAAGGACACAAAAAATATTTATGTAGCATAAAGTACAGATACCATGCATGCACATGTATTGCATTGCTTCAGTTTTGAGAAAGACTGATGTAGGTCTAGGCCCTTCCTGACTGCAGTAGTAATGAGAGAGTTCACAATAGTGGATTTCTCTGTCATCTAAACCTGCTACCTACACTCCACTCCCTTTGTGCTAGTGGGAAGTCTTCGAATTGACTGGTTAGTCAATTCTAGTTGTTATTTACATTTTGTTTGTTTGTGTCCAGTGTTTCTTTGTCACGAGTAATTTGTTGGCGGCATACCCCTCAAGGAATTCTTTTGATACCAAAAGTATTCAATTTTGTTGGATGCCATGTCCCAAAAGTCCAAAATAACATAATATAAACATCCTTGTTTACAAACAAACAAACATTGAATGTTAACAAATGATATGATACAGTGTCATTAATAAGATTTAAGAATGTCTAAAGATATGACCTTGACCAATAAATTGGTGACCATTGGAGGACAGAACATCCTGAAAACATTCTCAGTTCATCAACAAGTAAGGTGGCATTGCAGGTACTAGTATCTTCTATCAAAACCTCTGAAAAAAATGTCACCCCCTCATTCATGTACATTACCAGTCATTTCACCAATGTGAACGCCTAGTCTGGAAAAAAATAGTTCCTAAATATCGATCATTGAACATCCACACCGCACCATTATAATCACCATTTTCAGAGTTTGACCTTGACCTACGGGTGTGACCTTGACCCCAATAACCTTAAAGCATACCTATATTAACTCAGCATCATTACAATGTCTATTTACTCAATTATATAGCAAAGNTTAAAATGGACTGGTAGTCCTGGTGGAAAGTTATGTGACGCCAAACGCCATGCCAGCATGTCCCCCATCGCCAATGCCTCCAAATGTTGGATGCAGGAAAAATTGGTGTCGTTGCCACAATCATGACAACAAACAAGGGTTAATATTTATGTTTAATAGGCCACTCTGATAATGAAAGTGGCTGTAGTAAGGGAGCATCTCAAAACAATTTTAAAGCGAATGGCTCGCAGGGTTTGTTTACATTTTTCGTGGTACCTCCCGCAGCGAGTGAATCGACCTCCAGGCAAAGTCATGCTCCAGCCATATGCAAAACGTGTAAATTTGCGAATGTAAACACTGGGGACGAGGGTTCATTAAAATTACATGTATGTTGTTGAAATTCAGTAAGTCAAGATGTGCATAGACAACATAGACTAGGAAATATTTGTCAGGCCTATTCACCCTGTCCCAATTATATGATTTATTCATTTGAGGGGTGTGGGACACGTTAGAGGCCCACACTACTATTTTGAGATGCCCCCTGTTTGCCTTGGATGTCCAACATAGCTTTGACCTGAATTCTCTGTACCATTACCAGGTACAACTAATCGATCATTTGAGTTCTTCAGTTCTTTGGTTCTTCAGTTCTCTGTTTATAGATGCCCAACTGAGATAGATATCTTCTGAGACGCATTGGGTGAGAAGGAGTTAATAGCTGATAGGGAGGATGGCAAAGAGTTAATTTATTAAATTGTGGAGCTGGCTTCCCTGAGTAACCCAGCAAAATGCACCTTTGTCAAGGTCCACGCACACAAAGATCAGGAGGCAAATTTCGTGAAGTGTGTAATCAGGTATGAGTGAGAGAAGACACAGCGAACGAGTCCAAAATGTAAACAAAGAACATGTGCTCGCCGGGCTGAAATTAGATTGCAAGACGTTACGTCACGGAGTACCAGAGCAAACATTCTGAATTTCGCCATAGTCTCTGGAACTTTTTCCGATATCACTTCGCGTAGGCCAGATATAATTGATAATTGGCAGCATACAGGATTAACCACTCCAAAAATAGTTGGTAAGCGACTCGTTATCTCTTCACTGTTGATAAATGATACTAAGTTTATTGTTCCCGTGCTTCTACCAGCTGCTGCTAACGATCTTTTGGAACTACTATCTTTTGCCATCTGTCTGAGTTCGATCCAGTTACAGAGGATGAGGTTCGGAGGTTACTCTCATCAGGTGCAAACAAATCTTGCGCTTTAGATCCCCTTCCAACTTGGTTACTGAAGGACTGCTCAGCCGAACTGGTGCCTCTTATTACCAGCATTATTAATTCTTCATTGAACGAAGGTGTCGTACCAGGAAGACTGAAACATGCACACATCGCCCCCCTTCTGAAGAAACAAGGGCTTGATAAAGACATTTTTAAGAATTATCGGCCGGTGTCTAACTTAAGCTTTCTCTCCAAAATGCTGGAGCGTGTAGTCAGTAGCAGACTAGATAGCTACCTCAAAGCCAATTCGTTACTTGAGCCCAATCAAAGTGCTTACAGAGCATTACACTCCACTGAGACAGCACTGATGAAAGTACAGTCTGACATCCTCAGATCCTTTGATGGGGGTGATGCTGCTGTTCTAGTCTTCCTGGACCTATCGGCCGCCTTCGACACTTTGGATCATGAGATCATGTTACGGCGGCTGGAACACACTTATGGTATTACGGGTGCTGTGCTGAGGTGGTTTGCCTCCTACCTGAGTGATCGTCGTCAGTCTGTGGTGATTGCGGGACATGTCTCTGAGCCGTCGATATTGAAGTTCGGGGTCCCCCAGGGGTCTGTACTGGGACCAAAACTGTACACCATGTACACTCGGCCCCTGGGTGACCTCATCAGGGGCCATGGCCTAGATTACCACATGTATGCTGACGACACTCAGCTCTACATCTTTTTGAAGAGACGTGATTCCTCTGGTCATCAGGTGTCACTCGACCGCCTGGAAGCGTGTCTGCAGGACATTGACAGATGGATGAGCGACAACTGCTTAAAGCTGAACAGTGAAAAAACTGAAGTCATGCTGCTGACGCCTGGGGCATCAAGTGATCTGAACATTTCTGTGCGGATCAATGGCGTGAATGTATTGCCCCGTCCTGCTGTCCGTAACCTGGGTGTAATTTTCGATCACCATCTCCAGTTTCATGACCAGGTCAGCTCTATTGTAAAGTCCTGCTTCATGCATCTTAGAAACATTGGTAGGCTACGTGGCTATCTTACGGAATATGCTACAAAGTCTCTGGTGCATGGACTGGTCACATCCAGACTGGACTACTGTAATGCGCTGCTGATTGGCCTACCAAACAATCAAATACATAGGCTACAGCGGGTTCAGAACACGGCTGCCCGCATCATCACACGCACTAAGAAGACTGAGCACATTACACCAATTTTAGCCGAGCTTCACTGGCTCCCTGTTGCTCAGCGCATCCAGTATAAAGCATTAGTTCATACCTTCCGGGCAGTTCACAATCTGGCTCCGAGCTATATGTCAGAAATGGTATCACGCTATCATCCAAGTCGCTGCCTTCGCTCGATGGATCAGCACCGGCTGGTCGTTCCACGGTACAGAACCAAAGCAGGCGAGCGCTCCTTCTATGTAAGTGCCCCCAAGCTGTGGAACGACCTCCCTCTGCACCTTCGAGCTTTGGACAGTTTGAATGCTTTTAAACGAAATTTAAAAATCCATTTTTATCGAGTCGCCTTTTCATAATGTTTTAGTTCATCATTACGACATTTAAACACCCATTTTTTATCGAATTGCCTGTCATAATGTTTTAGTTCATAATGTTTTAGTTCAGCATGATCACAATGTTTTATTAGTATCTTTTTTTCAGTCTATATTATTTGTGTAATCCATTGTAAAGTGCCTTTGAGCTGTATTTATACTGGGAAGGGCACTGTAATATATGGAAAATAATATAATAATACTACATTTTTGGAAAGCGGTAAAACGCGCGTGCAATCAATCTCGCTCCTATTAGTTGGTTCTTCCTATGCGCAGCACTGCTATACTACTTGGAATAGGTCCAATGGAATAGAGCTTGAAAATTATCTGACCTCTATGACCTTTCCCGGGGTGGTTGGACCTGGAAGTGGCAAAAGTAACGAAATTTCGTGTTTATTTCATCAAATTCACATCCAAATTCATTATTTTGGGGAATTTTTAGGGTGAGGTATTGTTGAAGGCTATCTAATAGATATGTTGCACTGGAACTGGGCGAAGATCAGAGTTGACATCACAGAGCAAATTGCGTTCAAAACTTGCGTCGTCTGCTATGGGTTACAAGCCCATGAGACTAGCTTCGCTGGCAAAGCCAAGCGAAGCTAAAAAGATGGCGGCGCCACCGACGATGACGTCAAGATTTTCAAGATTGCGATCTGGCGTCGACGGCAGTGTTAAAATGTCGTCCAATTATCAAAAAAATTTCAACGCTGTAATGGAGTATAAACTTTAAAGCCCTCTGTGTTCAATTCGAAAAACACGAATCATCGCCGCGATTCTCGACGTCAGTGCACGACGTCAGTGTAGTATAAAATGTACAATGCTCTATCTGAATACATTAGAGGTCTCCCGGACAGTTTTTTCAATGTGTGCTGAAAACTAGGCCTTGACTCTCTGACGTAAAAATATCAGGCAAACATTTTGGGGACCTTCTCGATCTATGAGACCTCTGTGTACTATCCTAACATTTTGAAAATATCGTAAAATTCAATACAGTGCGGCTTCAAGTAGTCTGGTTCCCTGACCTGCTGTATGGTGGCGCTGACTGATGGTGCGATACAGAGGTTATATGGGTTATCGGGATTCGGTGAACGAGTTGTACATTTGTGTGTGAAAACTATCAAAATGCTGGGTGTTCTGTATGTTTTCGGGGCACCAGTATCAGCTCTGCCTCTGCAAAAGGCTGCACAATCGGTTTCATGTTCGATGTAGCGAAACATCCTGTTACTACGTGACGTCACAGATAAATTGTCAGGATCTTGACAATTTTAGATCACGTGATCAGTATTAACGGTGGCGCCTGCCTCACCTCTGTATCGCACCATCAGTCAGCGCCACCATACAGCAGGTCAGGGAACCAGACTAGGCTTTAAGGTGAGATATTTTTCCATAAAGTGATATTGAAAACTGCTTTTCCAATGAATAATGTACAACACTGACATGTACAACGCATATACATTGATTAAGATGGCACAAATACCTGTTTGGATGGAAAGAATAGTTCTTTTATCATGTCTTTCACCCAGGAATAAGATGCAATACAGAATACAGAATAGAGATTTGTTTATTTTCGGACAAGATAAAAGTACAACATTAGCTGATGAAGCTATTACACCGACATTCGAAAGATCAGAATAACAACATAATCAGAAGTATCAAATGAATGTAACAAGAGAAAAATAGTGCCAATGGCACTGTGCCCGCTTGGCTTGAAGCAGTTTGGCCCCCTAGTGGCAAAGTCAAGAATCAGATTTTGCCAAAAATTCATCTGAGTTGTTACAGCCAAGAGGTACATGTAGATACGTGCACAGTTTCAAACCAATGGGTCGAACCGTTACAAAAACTTATGCGGACAAAACCGCCCATAAAAAAGAGCCAATTTCGTAATTTCAGGCGAACTTTGATCTCTGTGAACTTGAAAAGTAGGTCAAATTAAAAACTCAAGTATTATATCTTATGTATCCCTTAGATATACCCATGATAAAAATTTGACAAAGATCCTTCTCTTGGGAAGGGAGAAAAAGTACTTTCAGTAATTTTGGTTTTGGCCCCCTAGTGGCAAAGTCAAGAAGAATCAGACTTAACGAAAATTTTGTCTGTAGGTTGTTATAACCTAGAGGTACACGTGTACAAAGTTTCAACATGATAGTTCAAACCATTATCAAAATATAGCCCTTTGAAATTGTTCACAAAACGCCCCCTGGAGGCCAAAATAGGAATCCAACTGTGGTCAAAATCGAACTCGATCTAGATTTTAGGCCCATATATACACCCACCAAAGATAAAAAAGATTTGTCAAAAAATAAAGGCGCTAGAGGGCTAACGAACCAAAAGTTTACGGACGTACCGCCGTACGGACCCCAACCACAGCCTTGCGGCCAAGCGGGCTAAAACAGAAAAGGAAATATCGCAGATAGTATGGTATACACCGTGTAATTGAAGTATAGGCCTAGTGTATAGCACATATGGACTAAAAAGAAGATCCAGTGGAAGGAACTGGGCAAGGAGATATTTTGTGCGTTGGGTGTGTTGTTGGTGATGGGGCCACTGGGCTGTTTCCCTGGCTTCAGTAGACACTTTGGTGTCCCTGAAGCCAGGGAAACAGCTAGTAGTCTACGTCATTATTGCTTTTATATGGGTAAAACCAGTTACTGCTATTGTTACAGCAGTTTTGATACATTTGCCATCAGGATTAGGATTAGGCCTAGGCCCAGAGTGAAAATACTGACTGCTGTACCCCTGTCGTAATTCTCGATTATCCTGTGCCTTAATTGAATGATTTATTTCGCATATGGTAGCAATTGCAACATCTCGAAAAATAACTTAATGAAGAGAAAAAAGAATAAAATACAAAAAGATGATAAAAGAAGAAGAAAAGACGAAAAGGGAAAAAAGCAGTGGACGGGATTCGAACCCGGGGCGCTGGGTTGTGAAGCAACGATCATTCCGCCGCCGTGAACCAACAAGACGTGCAACGCCACGAAGACGTGCAACAGTAGTGACGTGCGCTACACCTCAACGGCAACGCACGGTAGCGTTGCTATGATGCGCTTTGGGTAAATCTCTGACGTCTTCAAATCATAAGTTTGAAATTAAATCTAAATTTACAAACAAACTGCTGAGCGAAGTGACTAATTGCGGCATCGATACATCATTTCCAGTCCTCCTTAACTTTCATGCGAAGTTTGAGCGCTTAACATTGCGGTATTGTGTGTTTTTGGCACGCTGTTTGCCAGAAGCCGGATTTCTTACATGAGGGGAAATTCAGAATCGGACCGCCTGTGACGTCAGCAGCTTCGCTATCTGGCCGCTGCGCGGCGTTCCGGTTCCTTTGCGTCAAGGTGGAAAGAGCAGCCAGGACGTAGTTATTTAACAGAATCGACAGGGCACACTCCGTCGATTCTGGTAACAACCATATGGCTACCTAGATAAAAGGATAACACCTAAAAACATGTTACATAATTATGTGACATGAGACATATGAAAAAATTAAAATTTGCAATCTGAACATTTGCATGCACTGCCGTACCAACTTTTTAAGTGTGTCTTTAGTTGATTAATATTGGTGCTGCATCTTACTTCATCAGAGAGGCTGTTCCAAACTACAGTTGCATGGTACCTAAAAGATGTATTACCGAAACGAACCGTATAATGTCTGGGTACCTCAAGCATTATTGCTCCCCTTGTTGAGTCATTCAACTATTCAGCTGCATCTTGAACTCAACAGTGTATCATGTAGTAGTTGTTCACTGACTACATAAACGTCAACCCATTTGGCTTGTTCATATCTGATTGTTTTCACCATCGTGTGGTCAACATCCAAACAATGAACAACACCACAAATCAAAATTTGAATGGAAATCCTGTGTTAACCAGTGGTTCTCCGCCTTCCTTGTCTCTGTTCATCGTGTTTGCAATCTGTGAAACACTTGGCATCAAAATTCAGGACCGAATATTTTTAAAATGAATATTGTGAACGTTTACTATGTTAGACGTAAACCTCCGGATCAATTAGCCTACACTCACAATTATTTGGTATTTCCGTTATATAGATGGCCATCCCAACTATGTCCGTCACATATTTCTTTCTCCCAAAGATGATGTTACAGATCCTTGTACTTTAGTTTAGACCACCGGTAATACGTAGGTGGACACAGGAAATTGTAAGCATGTCTCTATATTTCTTAGAAGTCGTTTAGTAATAAATTGACAAGGTAGCTCAGTTAGTTTCTATCTACCAAAGCGTAAAGACGTGTTTATTCTTTTTGTGTTCCTTTTGATTACTTGTTATACCTCCATCATGCCTCAACAGGTTATGGGCCCAGGACACGGATCCCCATATTCAACGGAGATGAGGATAAATACGACATGTGGGAGGTCAAACTCCTGGGATATATGAGACTTCGACTTTCACGATAATCTCATGTAGTTTTTGGAGATTTCGAAGGAGATGAGAACACAAAGAATGCCGAGGCATATGCAGAAATTGTGCAGTGTCTCGACGATCGGAGCCTCTCACTAATCATGAGAGACGCCAAGGATGACGGCAGAGAAGCGCTAAAGATTCTTCGAGGACATTATCGCTCGAAAGGAAAACCACGTCATTGCCCTTTATACGGAACTGACGAATCTGAGGAAATTATCCAGTGAGTCAGTGACGGATTACATGTTGCGGGCCGAAAACGCTGCAACATCACTGAAGACGGCAGGGGAAACCATTAGTGACAGTTTGCTGGTTGCAATGGTGTTGAAAGGTCTACCATCGGAGTTCAAACCTTTCGCCACCGTGATCACACAAAAAGACGAAGATCTGAAATTTTCCGATTTTAAGATCGCGCTCCGTAACTTCGAGGACACGGAGAGAATGAATAAGGACAATGCATCGTCGGAGGACAGTGTCATGAAACTTTCGGGCGAAAAACCCCAGCCAAAAGGTATGTCAAATGTGAAATGCTACTCCTGTGGGATCTATGTAGGGCCAGAATTGGATTGTTTAACAATAGTCGTTGCGTCTCAAAACCTACTTACTTTTCTGAGAATCCTTGTCTATCATTGAAATCATTTATTGCTCCAATAATCATGTTGTTATTTGCCTATTTTGGTGTTGGGACCTCATTATTTCCAACCCTTGTCGAGGTTGTTCTATGTTTTGTGGCTTTGTGTGGTATTCTTGTAACGAACCTTGTATTTGGTTTGATGTTTTATGCAGTTTTAAAGGTGACCCTAAATGTTTATACTTTCTGGACATCACCAATTTGTGTACTGAGTGGGTGCATTCTGTCTCTCATTTTTTGCTTATTTACATCGGCTTTGTCTCATCTTGTTGTTGTTGTATTAAACCCCAGTCTTACCAGCTCGTTATTACTATTATGCGGGGATGTAAATCCGAATCCTGGACCTAATAGATATATAAATATCCGGTATTCTGACTATGTACTCATGTCATCTGAATTTGCCCCCCCCCCCCCAAAAAAAATAGCCAGTACCAGAACCAAAAACACTGCCTCAGAAATCAATACTTTTCATGTCCCATGTTTACTATTGGATGTGATGGATAGATAATAGTTGCAGACTGCTGTCATCAGTCTGCCAAAAGTGGGTCAGCCAGTGTCATTGTTTTAGAGAGCTATTAGATAAACACAAGGATCTCGGTATGTTCTAATTTTGTCCACGGGGAAAACCCGTCAGATACCCAACAAACTCATCAAAATAGCACTTTCTAAATATCTGCTGAAACCAGAAATCAATAGCGTTCTTGCCAACGTACTTTTCTGTCAACCCTGAAAATTTGATAGCATTACCTCCTCTCGTTCATGAGTTATCTTGTAAAGTAGCCCAGTTCGGAGAGAGATCCATTCAGACAACTTCAGTAAAACCAAGTAAGATTGCCCACCAGTGGGGTGGGCAGTCTTAAAAAATATTTATGTAGCATAGTACAGATACTATGCATGCACATGCATGTATACATTTATTGCATTGCTTCAGTTTTGAGAAAGACTGATGTAGGTCAAGGCCCTTCGTGACTGCAGTAATGAGAGAGTTCACAATAGTAGATTTCTCTGTCATCTAAACCTGCTACCTACACTCCACTCCCTTTGTGCTAGTGGGCAGTCTTCGAATTGACTGGTAAGTCAATTCTAGTTCCTCCAGTTCTTCCAACGTACGACCAACAGCAATGTACATAGGAAAAGAAAAAACAGCATTTGCCGTACAGGACCAGGCGCAGACATCTTACAAAATACATGAAGACTAAATTTGTTTGTAGGCCGGATTCGGTACATCTGGTGATATTTAGGTGATAGAGTTACATCCAAAAGCTTTCAACGGGACTGTCGTCATTTTGGACATCAATTTGTTGGGTTGATTGCAAGCTAACTGCGTTTGAACCCCTTGCAGCAACAATATAGCACGGCTTAAGGGCAAGCTGTTGTAGATTTTCATATTGCTTGGATCCATGCCCCTATGAGAAAAGCAATAAAGACACCTCCAGTTGACTGTTTTTATGGTCCAAAGTGATCACTGTGCTTCATAGAAACAGATAATGAACAAAGTCCCAAGAATTACAGCTTACACAATCAAAAACAAAGAAATTCACCAAAAATGAAAAACAGGTACAATTTTCTCAAAGAAGAAGCATGTAAATGACACATTCAGGGAGTGGCAGCAATGTCACAAACCCATAGAACCTGGGGTGGCAAGGGTGTCTTGACCACCACTTCATAGACACCACACACGCTCAGTACATTAGAGAAGAGAACCAGGAAGTAAAATCCAGATCCAATATGGCCGCCCTGTTTTGGAAAATTGGCACCATTCATGGAATTCACTTGTGGAGTACTCTATATATGTTGAAAATATTGCTACGAAAAGGGGTGGACTGGGTAGAAAATACCTCGAACTTTATGATAGGCAAGGTGTTTGACCTTCAAAATATATTATTTCTTGGGAAAGTGTTCCGACAACTAGTCTTTTGTTTCAGCTTATTAGGTAATTAGTGCATTCTAAGACCCGTCTCATTCAATTCCTTTCGTTTACTGTCGTATTTGCAATCTTTTCCATCCTATGGCACGGATTTTAAAACTGGGTAATGTTAAGGTACCTTATTTGTACCCAGGACGATCCTGGGTAACAAAAAGGATTACCCAGGATTACCCTGGGTAATAATGAGGTGTACCCAGGACGACATTAACCGATTATAACTAAGTGGATGGGTGACCGGCGTGTGCAATACACTAGTCGATGAACAAGCTGAGAATTGTGGCCAATATCAAAGCCACACGAGGTGAAACGTTTCCGCTGGCATTCCAGTCAGATTCAACAACAATATCACACTCTGTGGAGACAACACCGAGGGAGTTCCTTGCAGAACACCGCACCTTTCCCGAGTTGTTTATCTTCGCATGAAACAAATGCCATTCGTAAGAACTGCGTTGAGGCTTTTCGAAAAAATAGAAAGTGTCGCGTGGCATCGGGTTCCCAGAGATCACATCGCACCAAATTTCTGGAGCTGGGAGGCCTGCAGCAGTGCAGGTGACGTTTACTAAGTTATATCTTCCCCAATTATTATAGACTTTGTTCTTTTCAGATTCAACAACAACGTCACACTCTGTGGAGACAACACCGAGGGAATTCCTTGCAGAACACCGCACCTTTCCCGAGTTGTTTATCTTCGCATGAAACAAATGCCATTCGTAAGAACTGCGTTGAGGCTTTTCGAAAAAATAGAAAGTGTCGCGTGGCATCGGGTTCCCAGAGATCACATCGCACCAAATTTCTGGAGCAGGGAGGCCTGCAGCAGTGCAGGTGACGTTTACTAAGTTATATCTTCCCCAATTATTATAGACTTTGTTCTTGTCTGGACAGCAGCCGCTCAGGGCAGGCGGTTGGCACCCGTTCGTCATATTGCTTCTGATATTTCCAAAGTCTTCTATCGTTTTACCTGTCAAGAGAAAAGTTACAACGTATGTTGGTATACAGGTTCTTCACGTGACGTCACAGCTCAAAATGTCCGCCGTTTTGGCCGTCAAATGACGCAACGTCACAGCATCAACACAGCGTTCAGCACGCAGTTTTAACGTTCTCGGCAGTCATCGGCCCTCTTCTACAGCCACCGAGAGCAAGCCGTATGGACGATTCGCTTTTTTTTCAACACGGTTTTCACACCAGACCAACTACTTATGCTCAGAAACTGTGAGAGATGTGATTTGTTGACTTGTATGCTCCCAGTGGTCTGTACGGGCCGCTAAACGTTTAAACCGAGAACAAGATGGCAGCCTCCATGGCTTTCTTTTGACGGCCAGTATGGCGGCCGTGTGACGTCAGTGAAGAACCTCTATAATTGAACAGAGCACCGAGTTCACACTGTATTAGTAACTCATAATTGCGAAAGTTAATGATATATAGGCCTAAATGATGCCGCATAAAATCAGGAAAACCTAGACATTAATTCATTCAAACAAACAGCAAATTTCAGTAGATTTACAGAAATGTGCCTGCAGCAGAGTTTCCGAACTATTCTGTAAAATTTACAGCTGGTGATATTACCATAGATTTGCAGAGCATACGGCACTAGGGCCCATATGCACCAACGGAGTTTAACCCTGACTTTGGCTTAACCCACACATCTTCCATTGTCCTTGTTGGACTTAAAGCCCCACTGTATTGAATGTGAAAAACGCAAATCATCGCCGCGATTCTCGCACGACGTCACGACGTCAGCGTAGTGTAAAATGTACTACGCTTTGTCAGAATACATTAGAGCTCTCCCTGCAGGTTTTTCCAATGCGTGCTGAAAACTAGGCCTTGATTCTGTGAAGTGGGTATCAGGCAAGCATTTTGGGGACCTTCACGAGGCTATGGGACCTCTATGCGCACTCTCCTAACTTTTTGAAAATATCGTAAAATTCAATACTGTGGGGCTTTAAGCTGAAGTTACGGTTACTCTGGCCGAATCGGTTAATGTCGTTGTCGTGAGTTTCGTGCAACCGGGCCCTGAAACTTGGTACATATATACCCCTATGTCAGATGACCTATGACACCAAGTTTCGGTCCGATTCGTTTCTTGGGTTGGCCAGCAGGTGGCCAAAACCAAGGCTCAAAGTCCAGTAACTCCTGAACAGTTCACTGGATTGTCTCCAAATTTTTATCAGAGGTGCATCTAATGAGGATACATGACATATGTAAAGGGGTTTTGATTTGACCTGCCTTTCAGGGTCACAGAGGTCACGTTCAAAATTTTGCCATTTTGGTGGCACGTTTTGTGGCCACTTTGTCAGGACACTATACATTATATCGGGTGGGCAAAAAAAACCGCATCGAACTTCAAATCTTGATTTCTCAACAACTGTCTATTATAATTCAATGAAATTTGGTACCGTATAATGTAAAGATGTTTTGTTTCACCTGTGAAATTTTTGCGTTGATACCTTTGGTATTAGCACCGTATCACTCAATTTAAAAATCATTGTAAAAATGGGTGATTCCGGAATCCAATAAGATAGGAAAAACCCGTCCCGAACTTCAAATTTCTATTTCTCAATAACTATTCATTATAACCCAATGGAAATTCACTCAATGCTGTTCCGTGACTATGCTTCTAAAATGTGAAAGTTTCAACACATTATCTCTGGTATTAAGATTGTGGTGCCAAATGTAAAAACCATAGTAATCATTCATCATATTTTAGGAGACAATGGTGAAACTTCGAAACGCTCGATTCCAATATGGCGTTATAGTAATGAGCGCCTCATTTCTACTGCTATGCAATCAAGAGATATGGCAAAATATTATCATGACAAAACTTCAAAAATAGTTGCCATGAAAACATAATGGAGATTTACAAAAAACGACCACTCGACTAAACAAGCATTAGTTCTCTCGTCCCTCCCTCCTGTATACGAAACCCCTCCCAGCGTCTGGACGAAGCTGAGAAGATAGGCCAAAATGTGTCCTCTAAAGCCCGCCGCACACGAGAGAAATTAGCTGAGCAAAATGTCATTCGAGGATTCTGACTCAGTCAAAAACCTCTCGTGTGCGGCGGAGGATTTTGGACGGTATACTTCCACGGTGACGTACCGTCACGTCACCGCGACGTGCCATGTATCGTTTAGAATATTTTACAGTCAATCATACAATCATTTAGAATCATTTGCAATCATTTAGAAACATTTACAATCATTTAAAATCATTTACAATCAATCATAAAATAATTTAGAATCAATTAAAATCATTTGTAATCATTTACAATCAATCATAGAATCATTTAAAATCATTAAGAATCATTTTAAATCAATCTTTTCTGTAAAATCAACTGTATTTCTTGACAATATAGGTGCACTTTGTCAGGACACTACATTGTACACGTACCGGTATATCGTTAGATAACGACATTTCTTGACATATTTATCATTCTGACACCTACCTTTGAGTTTAGCAGGGCCGCTACACCTTAGGTTTTTGATGGTGAATGGAAGTCCAGTGTTGTTGAAGTCTCGTGCGTTCTCGATCATTTTACAGGCGCAGTCGATGGGATTGTTTTTAAATTCGATCACAAGAGGACCTGTATTCTTAACATTTTGAAAATCCTCGACAGAAACTACAGCAATGAGATTGTCGGACAAATCGAGTTTCGTTAGGCTGACCAAACCCTCAAACATGCCCGGCGTAACCCGTCTTAACCAGTTCCCCTTCAAATTAAGTAGCTTCAGTTTGGTTTGGTGTCTAAATGCGCCATCCACTATTTTACTAATTTTCTTTTCGGTTGCGACAAATTTTTCGAGGTTTATGAGAAATTTGAAGTAAGACACATCATCAATATCTTTTGATGAATAATCAAAACTATACCCACTATAAAAACTCCGTAAAATCAGCACCTTTAAGTACTCTCCCTGAAACCATTGGTTCAGATCCTTCCAAGGCAAAGGAAACAAATCCAGTTCAAAATATTCTATCTTGTATTTTTTCAACGTGGTAGATACTCTTCCTTGTACGTCCATATCACACCTGATATCCAGCATCTTCAGGTTCATGTTGTCTAATCTTATTGTGTCAAGATTCAAATCGCTAGTAACCACTAGTACCTCCAGCTTTGGAAGGCCCTGAAACGCATCAGGGGTAATAACGTTCGCACCCTGAGTCTCCAGTTTCTTTAGGTTGGGGAACATATCAAAACTACGTGGTCGAAGAAACGTCACAAACGTCGACCAATGAAATTCAAAGTGCACAACTTCTGACCTGTCTGAAAACGTCAAGTTCCGAAGTTTTGACAAAACCTCGTAAAATAATGGATCGTCGTACATTTTCCCACATGTCATATACGTCCTGTTCCCGTTCACATACTCGCATTGAAGTGGAAGGTGTTTGTTTACGTCATCTGCAGCTGTCAAGCTCGCGACCATCGTAAAAAACGCTGCCAGGAGAATTCCCAGAGTCCCCTGCGTGGCCATGGTTACCCTGGCAAAGTATTCCAGTTGGGGTCTTCGCTCTACAGGGTGTATAAAAAAACGCAACAATTGATATTTTCCTAAATATTTAAAAATCTAGGACAGATATTGCAAATCTATGTAAGTCATCTGATGCGTATGGATCTTAGCTTCAAAATGACACCATTCATGTTGGAATACTGTTACGCATGACTAATCTAGCACTGTTTAAACAAAATGACCTAAAATTGCTTTGTTGCAGGGCGAGGATTCCTGTCGTTATTGACACTCTGTGTCTTATTCATTGCATAACATTCAAAGACAATGCCCAGATGGTAGCGTAGCTGCTGTCACTCTTCCAATAAAGAACTCAACAGATAAAAAAACAAACAGATAAAAAACGTAATTTATTCTGTGTCAACCATCTTTGATGTTGATCTCAGCAAAGTAAAACAACAGATGTAAACGTAATGTTTTATGGCACTTTGTGCTTCCCCACTTGGTTTCAGGCATGGCCAAGTTCTCATGGCCCCATCATGGTGGAAAATAAATGGTTTGGCAAACTTTGCTCTTCTCACCGCGACAGGTACATGTAAATCCCAACCCTGCAACAAATTGCATTACAAGCCATTTCGTTTAAACAGTGCCTGATCCGCCATGCGGAACTCTATTCAGGCGCCAATGGTATCAATTTGAAGTTAAGATCCACAAGATTAATATAACCCACGTATATTCGTCATATCCATCCTAGATTTATAGATATTGGGGAAAGAATACTATATATTTAGGCCGTGAGACATGACTGGAAAATATGGCTATTTCTTGATTTTTGCAGCGTAGTTTTGGTAACTAGATATTTCCTCCTGTTTTAGATGAAGATGGGCATGCTAAACAAATTCAGCTTGTTACCACACGACAAAACCTGCACATTTCCAAGATGGCCGCCCTTTTTAGGGGGCAAAAGGGATTAACAGTAGGGGTCAAAAAGTTGATGGCTTCAAATCATATCAACATGGGTATCAAATTAAAGGTCTCAGTGAGTACAACAACATGGCATGGGTTTCACGACCCAAAATGTACACTGCAACCCTTGAGGGGGTCAAAAAGGGCCACAAATCCGACTTTTGACCCCTTCCCACTAGTTCCACGGGGGCTGCAGGTGGATGAAAATATTTTTTTTTCAACGTTGCTCTTATAGAGCTTCAAAATGATACCCATGATGACACCCTTTGGGTGGCAGTTTTCGAGATTCCAAAAAAGGGTCCAAATTCGGGATCTTGAAAACTGTTACCCAAAGGGTGCCATCACGGGTATCATTTTGGAGCTCTATGAGAGCAATGTTGAAAAAAAATATTTTCATTTACCTGCGGCCCCCATGGAACTTGTGGGAAGGGGTAAAAAGTTGGATATGTGGCCCTTTTACCCCCTCAAGGGTTGCAGTGTACATTTTGGGGAATAAAACCCATGCCATGTTGTTGTACTCACCTCGAGACCTTTAATTTGATACCCATGTTGATATGATTTGAAGACATGAAATTTTTGGCCCCTACTGTTAACCCCTTTGGCCCTCTCAAAAGGGCGGCCATCTTGGAAATGTGCAGGTTTTGTCGTGTGGTAACAAGCTGAATGTGTTCAGCATGTCCATCGTAATATAAAACAGGAGGAAATGTTTAGTTAACAGAACTACGCTACGAAAGTGAAAAATAAATGGGCATGTCTCACGGCCTAATTGGGGTGTATAAAAATACGTTTTTATTCACCCTGTACAATAAGGTTGAATGGGTCAATGTCGTCCTGGGTATACCTTATGTTTACCCAGGATTATCCTGGGTAATCATTATGTTTACCCAGGATCATCCTGGGTAAACATAAGGATCCTTAACTTTACCCAGCTTGGGAGTTCCCGCCGAATCGTGCTGATCGCTCCGAGGATGGAATTTGGTACGTGCGTCTCTTTCGGCAGAGAACCTGCAGTAGGATCATTGCTAAAAAGGGCTGAAAATTACCGCTATACCTCCTCCGGGGTTTGCAATAGGGAGACAAGACCAATCCCTACAACTTTTCAAAAGGGACCGATAGTAAATTCTCAAGGACTTAGGAGCGATAGGCCTAGGTAGAACATGTATAATCCGTGTGTATTTCGTCATTTTCATGAATTTACTTTTTGCAGAACACGCAGTACGATCATAACTCGAAAGGGCTGAAAATTACCGCTATACCTGCTCCGGGGTGTGGAATAGGGAGAAAAGAACAATCCCTACAACTTTTCAAAAGGGACCTATAGTAAATTCTCAAGGACTTAGGAGCTATAGGCCTAGTTCGAGGCCACCCTTCATTTCATAATTTACGCTCAATATCAACCTCACTACACCACTCGGGAACTCCAATCTGGGTAAAGTTAAGGATCCTTATGAATGTTTACCCAGGGCCGTCCTGGGTAAAGAAAAGGATTACCAAGGATGATCCTGGGTAAACAAAAGTTATGCCCAGGACGACATTGACCCATTCCGCTACAATAAGGATAGGCACCTGAAATGTTGCTATGGATTTCAGCGCAGTCATCGTGTACATGTTCAGGGTGAACAAGGGAGTAGTTGGCGACCATTCAGTGGTTACCATTCTTTGCAGTGCAGTGTGGCTGACGAACAAATATACTGTCAATAGGTGGCCGACCACTGCATGGTGGCCAATGGGGATCCTAACTAGACGGCAGCACACAGTAATCAGGTCTTAATACAATGGATGTCTTTTGTGTTGGGAATTGATCAGGACTTGAATGCAACTTTCAATACAGGATATTCCTCTAAAAGAGTGCAGCACCTGACGGGACAGCGTCCAAGACGTCCCGCACGTCATTCATGTTTTGGACACTCGGCCCCAGTGTGTATCCGACGTCCCGGTCTCCTACACACTGGCACTTTTGGGGCTCAAAAGCCGTGAACACCACTAGATGTGGCACTCCACTGGGCTCCAGCCAATCACCACGCTTTCTCACTCATAATTCCCGCGGAAATTACTTCCAGGAAAACCCAACCTCGTCCCCAGGCGTATAGTTCGCTCAGACAACCTTGGACCCCTCGCCATATTGTCAGAAAGCGAACGAGGTTGGGAAAACCCAAGGACCCGTGCTGCCACCACGCGGTCTTCACGACTGTTAATCTCTAAAAGAGCCAGACGCGGAGTGTGACTTACCGAAGGGTGAGCACGTGGCGTCTGGCCAAGCGAGACTAGATGTTTTGAGGCGAGACGAAAAAAAATCAGATTGTTTCACGACGTCATGATCGCTGAAACAACCGGATTTTTTTTTTCGAGTCGCGTCATGCGTTCAGAAATGACGTGCGGGACGTCATGACGCTGTCCCGTCAGGTGCTGCGCTCTTTTGGAGTGATAGAGTCTATTCAATAGGTTTAACTAGTAGTGACACCTGTTGAAGTAGTGAGTTAGGTTCCTCATTACTCCCTTTTCACCCGGCTTCATTTCTAAAAATGCATATTTTGGCTCGATTAGGGGGTTTATGAAATCAAACGATAAACGTTAACTTTACGACAACATTATTTTTTGTACCGAAAATGCAATACCGGTATATAATCTGGTGAATTCGTAGTATGAAAAATAACGTTGTGGTTAAGTGAACGTTTATCGTTTGAATTCTTAAACTCCGTAACAGCAAATTGTTTAAAAAATAGAACTAAATCAGGCCTACCTTACAATATCAGTGTGACCGTCACACTCCTGGCTTGCAAGACGAATGAAATTCCAACGATCAAATTCGCTATTTTATCAAATCAAGAAAGCTGAGTAGAATCGATTCCTCGTTGTGATTCACACTAAAATTTCATTAAATGTTCAGTCATTCGTACTTTTCATTTGATTGCACTCCATATTGGCCTTGAGTGAAGAAAACTTTAAAATGTCGTTTAATCGACGAAGTTTATTGTTCCTTCTTCTTCATGAATGGAGTTGGATATCGGAATTTGCGAGAACAAAATCAGGCCATGACATCATGCTATGATTGTAGTATTGTAGGCATTTTTTAGATTTTTGTTTGCTTTCTGATATTAGTTACAAAAGCGCCAGATATTGTGACAATGACGGTATCTTATCATCAGCGTGTGGTTCCTATAATGTACATTTCCAGCTGTGAGGTTTAAAATTCCATGTACACAGGGTCCCCCATCCCCCACAAAAAAACACAATCATACTTCCACCGAACTCGATCTCAGCAGACCGGACAACAAGACGTTAGAGCCACCCTGTGACCATTTTATTGACCACCCACCTGGCCCCAGTAGGCCTACTCCCGGCCACGCTGAGACTGGTACATGTATAACGATCATTCACCACCCTTCCCCAGGACGCCTGACCACGCTGTCACATTTCACTCAACACTAGCAACATGACCACTCACCACCGGACTGTAGGACACTAGACCACAACGTGATCATCTTACTGACCACTCACCACCTGACTGTAGGACACTTGACCACAAAGCGATCATCTTACTGACCACTCACCACCTGACTGTGGGACACTAGACCACAAAGCGAACATTTTACTGATGACTCACCAACTGACTGTAGGACACTAGATCACAAAGCGATCACCCAATTGACCACTCACCACTGTTGGACACTTTCCCTCATAGCTGTCAATTTACTGACCTCTCATCGTTTGACTTCAGGACACTTGACCACATAGTTAATGACCACTCACCATAAAGTTTTGGGTTTATAGTCTGATATCAACAACAGAAGAGCTGTCATCCGACTTTAGACTTTAACCCCAGTCTATCCTGAAACCTTTCAGTAGAACTCAGATGAGCTGCTCATTTAGCGCTGCAATCCGAGCATTTCCGACCGGTACCCATTTATACACCTGGGTGGAGAGAGGCCAGTGAAGCAAAGAGACTTGCCCAAAGTCTCACGCCCAGTGGGATTCGAACCCGGGATCCTCTGACCGCTAGTCGGAGGCCCGAACCACTACACCACCGTGGCTCCCATCTGACTGTTGGACATTGCCCTCATAGCGATCATTTTACTGACCGCTCATCACTTGAATGCAGGACACTACAGTAAATCGTGATCATTTTGCTGACCACTCACCTCCTGCTGTTGGACACTAGACCACGTTGCGGTTACTTCAGCTCATTTTCTTCTCTAATGTGACATTTCAGGCATTTTTAAAATTTCATTGCATTAAAATGTTTTATCTTTGTAAAGTGCCTCAGAGCGTGCAATGCATGAATGGGGCACTGTAAAATACGGCAAAATAAAAATAATAATAATAATTACACATGACCACACCCATGCCGATCGCTAGCATGGCCACTCATCACCTGACTACAGGACACTCTGACTACTCGTCCATTTTGACCACTCGTCACCTACATAACTTAAGGTACCTTGATCACAAAGCGATAATCACCAAACTGCAGACATAAAGATAATATACCACGAGTTATGTCGTGGGCCACGAAATTCGCAATGTTTGTCAACAAAGATGATGTCATTGTTTATGTCACGTGGCCCGATCCATTCATAAAATCAGGATTGTGTTGGCCTGCGCTGAAGGCCACTAGTTTTAACGTCGACAGCGCAGCTTGCCTCTGTCTGATTTGCTACTCCGTGAATATAATGTCGCCATATTTGTTCTCGCTTCGACACATTCCCGAGCATTTAGGCCTACAGAATGTCCCTCGGAAAATATCCAAAAGTCTCTGCTTGGATGCTGACAGATATCTTGTCCTGCATTCCTACATTCAACAGTCCCAGAAGTGCTAACATTTCTCAGAATCCTTCGAGAGGGATAGGAACACTTTGTCAACAAACATAGTAGTGGCATACGTCATGTCATTAATGAGCGCCACAGCGGAGATTTCTTTAACTAAATCTGACGCTGCTCAGTGTAAACATACGAGAGGTCCCTTACGAAAAAGTCCCATATGTGATTTGTTTTCACATATGAGAAATGACTATTCCCATATGTGAAACGGCTCTTCACATATGTAAAAACCTTTGCATTATGTGAATTTTATTTTCCCACATGTGATTTTCAGATTCCCATATGTTAATACTCATTTACCACATGTGAAATTTCCATGGGATTATTTCACACGTGGGGATTTTTTTTCACATGTGGGAATTTCTTTTTTACTTGCGAAATTACCACATGTGATTTTTCTACATGTGTTATTTTTATTTTCACACATGGGAATTTTGAAATTACCATGTGTGATTTGTTTTCACACATAGTACTTCTGTTTTCTCAAGAAAATCACACATGTGATTTTCTTCACACATGTGATTTTCTTCACACATGGGATTTAAGTGAAATGAATCATTAAGAATGGAGTGACTTTTGAAAATGAAAATAACAAGCAATATATGACAAACTTTCCTTATAAGTGTGTTGGTTATAACCTACAGGCAGAGAGGCAAGCAGGTAGACGAGTTTGTTTTATTTACAAGGTCAAACATGAAGCTTTTACCGGCGGACAACTGAGGGGATGGCAATTATGTTATAATTTGCAAATATTTAATAAACAACACCATTTTTTATGAAAACAAATGCATAAGAAAATTACTTAACGACCATTTGAAATATGAGACAAAAAATTGAAGCTGTGAATGTTCATGTTTCAGAATTGTCAAGGCGATAGTTTTATAACATTGGTTTTGTCTGTACCAAAGAAGAGATACTTTTCTACTCGTTAATATTCCCCAACCATCTGGAACTGTTAAAGCTTCTCGGCCTATTGGCTAAGATTATAGCTGTTTAATAATGTAAGGCTGCACCTGATGGTGGCCTTTTCCTTCTACATCTGACACAAGTCAGGTGATGAAGAAAATAGCGAATAACGGTGAACTAAGATTATGACCAATATTGGATTTACATGTAGGATTCACATATGGGATTTCAACAAAAATCCCATATGGGAATTTTTCACACATGGGAAAAAAGCGGCAAATTTCACACATGGCCTTATTTTCACATATGTGAAATAATTCCCACATGTGAAAACAGAAATAACACATGGGAATTTTTCGTAAGGGGTTGTCAGCAATAACAGTAAACACAGAATCCGTGGTATATTATCTATAATGCAGTGAATGTTTTATGGCCACTCATCACCTAACCCCACAGGTCAGGTATCCTGTAGGACACCTGATACGGCATTTGCTTCTTCTCAGCAGACTAGACAACGTGGCGACCATTTTGATCCCCATTGATCACCTACACCTGCACGACGATTTGTCACACAGCGAAGTGACCACAGAGCAATATCTGACTGCAGGCCATCACACAGCGATAGTTTAATGAACACTCTTCATCTGACTGCCGGGTGTATGATCACACAGTGATAATTATTTAATGAGCACTCATCATCTGACTGCCGGGCGTATGATCACACAGCGATAATTTAATGAGCACTCGTCATCTGACTGCCAGGCGTATTATCACACAGCGATAATTTAATGAACACTCATCATCTGACTGCCGGGCGTATGATCACACAGTGGTAATTTAATAAGCACTCATCATCTGACTGCCGGGCATATGATCACACAGTGATAATTTAATGAGCACTCATCATCTGACTGCCGGGCGTATTATCACACAGCGATAATTTAATGAGCACTCGTCATCTGACTGCCAGGCGTATGATCACACAGCCATAATTTAATGAGCACACATTTATTCGACTGCAGGGCATATGATCACACAGCGATAATTTAATGCCCACCAATGAGTACCCATCATCTGACTGCAGGTTGTATGAACGCCCAGTAATAATTTAATGAGCACTCATCATCTGACTCCAGGGTGTATGATCACACAGTGATAATTTACTGACCATCCATCATTGACTGCACGGCGCATGATAACACAGCGATAAATTCAATGAGCATTCATAATCTGGGAGTTGGGTGGTACATGGATGGCCGTGGTTTCCGATAGCTGTCTTCCTCTATCCACCAAAGACCTACCACGGAAATTTCAGATAAATCCCTCCTGCGGTTCTTTAGTCGTCATCCGGAAACAAAATTCAAAATGGCTGCCGTCTCGGTAGAGTGACGCGTCCGACTTTCAATAGGCGTCTTCCTCTATCCACCCCACACCCACAACAGAAATTTCAGATGAATTCCTACAGTGGTTCTTAAGTTATCATCTGGAAACCAAATTCAAAATGGCTGCCATGGAAGCCATCTTGATGGAGTGACGGTCTGGATTTCGACAGGTGTCTTTTTCTCTGCACTCTAGACCAACCACAGAAATTTCAGGTCAATTCCTCGAGCGATTCTTCAGTTATCATCGGAAAACCGAATTCAAAATGGATGGCATAGAAGCTATCTGACTCGACAGGTGATGAAGTTTTAGTAATTTCGATATTTTTTCAAAAAAACCAAAAAAAAGTCAAAATGCCTGATGAACAACGCCTGGTATTTTTTGTGCACTTCATCCGTGTATTTCTGTAAAATAAGGTAAAAATGACTCGGCAGGAGTTGAAGAAAAGTTCCTAAAAATTCACCATTTTAATGATACGTGTGTCATGTGCATTCTGAAATCATTGTGACAATGTAAAGATTTAGAAGGTTTCCCTCAATTGAAGTATTACCAATCCTACAAACATCAAGTTTTAACAACGCTAATCTTTCTGCTACGCCCATGCAAGCCGTTATGAACAAAATCCTTATGCCTGACATGTTTGGTAAACTAATTTCCACTGCAAACCGCGAATATCTAATTTATTAAAAATCATTTTGTGAAGTCAGATTGAATTTGAATACCTACAATCAAAAAAATCATTCCACCGGTTAGAATTTGTCACAAGTTGTTGTTGTTGTCAGGCTAATTCAATTAACACGATGTAATTTTTGCTTCTAAATTGCCTCAACAAAGCAGTAGTAATTCAATAAATTTAAAACCACAGAATGATTTGAAACCCTTTGCCGCAGTGATGATACGATGCGAAAAGAATTTAGGCTGTAATTGCCGAAGGGCATTTTTTGTTGACCACGTGAATTCCAGCTTCAGAAATGTTTGCACACAATCACAGGACAACTCCGCAAGTTGGCTTCAATGATCGTTCCGGATTCAGAATGACACAGTGCCGGTAAGACACCAGTAGTTAGTTCTATTACATCAGTAGTTAGTTCTATTACATCAGTACCGGTATTAGTTCTGTTATTTTTCAGAGCTGATACAGCAGGACTTTTCGCCCTTTTCTGCGAAAAGTTCTATCAAATTTTTGAATTGTAATCTTGTTTCGTTAGTTTTAGTATGGAGAGCTGGAAATTAAGCTGGAAATTCATGGTGAATTTGGGCAAACGGTTCTGGCTGGAGTTGAGTGGTCCTATTTTCCAGCTAACCAGTGACACGGACGGGGGGGGGTAACTCGTATTAACTAACGAAGAGCCAACACTAACCGTTTTATTCCTCCATTTGACTTTCGAGTTCTTTCTGGGACAGACTGCACAGTCAATCGAAAAATAGTTGCAGAAGCAGTTTTACAATCACAGATTCTCCAGGGAAAAGTACAGAATGCAAAAATTCAACTGTACAAAGGTGCTAGAGACTTAACAGAGGTTTTCAACTTTGGGGAAATCTCGGAAAGTATTACAGCTATCTTGTTGAAAATTTCACAGTTGACAATATGGTCCATATCATTGATCATGACATAATATCAACCTGCTCCTTCTATTGTTTCACTACTTACTGTAATTAGTCCTTTTGAATGCCTTAGAAATTGCTGGCCCAACTTTGTCTTTACTCTGGAAGATGGCGGTGCCACCTTTACTGTGGATGACGGGGCATGTTTGGCCACTTCAATCGCTTCGAAAACGAAACTCTATCCAAGAATTTGAACTGGAAGTAATGGCCAGGGTTCATCAGATCCGAATAGAAGTGTTGAATTGAAGAACAGGTTCACTTATGATGACGAATTTTGAATATTCGTACGTGCTGGACTCACATTTCCTGAAGTGGCTGCCATTTTGCCTCTGGATGTGGGAAAACCCGACTCTGAATGTGGGATTGCCCGATGGATGGCTGATTCCCCAGGGTGGTAACTGTACATAGTCCAGGCTGTACACAGATGATGTTTTGAAACGAATTGGTAATGACTTCTTTCCCTTGCAGAGCTGTACAATACTGATTACAGAAAGTGGTGAAACAATAGAAGGAGCTGGTTGATATTACGTCAGGATCAATGATATGGACCACAGTGTCAACCGTGAAATTTTCAACAAGATAGCTGTAGTACTTTTCGAGATTTCCACAAAGTTGAAAACCTCTGTTAAAGGGAGACATGCGAAAAATAATGACCGGCGGGCACAAGTTGTCTTTGTTTTGATTAGCGCACAGCGCCGTCTGTTAATACGCGGTGACACTACGCTACTGCACAGGCCGGCCTGGAGAGCTATCAGTGAGTCTAACCAAACGTATCTGAAAAACACAACACGTATCTAAAAACACACCACGAGCTCACAAATTCGTGAGCTCGGGGTGTGTTTTTTACAGATTAGTGTTTTTTGGTTAGATACGTGTTCTAAACTCACTGATAGCTCTCCAGGGGCCTGTGCAGTAGCGTAGTGTCACTGCGTATTAACAGACGGCGCTGTGCGCTAATCAAAGCAAACACAACTTGTGCCCGCCGGGCATTATTTTTCGCATGTCTCCCTTTAAGTCCCCAGCACATTTCAGTTGTGGTCTATTGATGGTATTTTTGCTTTCAGGTGTTCTGTCGAAACATTAACCCAGGGAAGTACACTGCAACGAAAACTCGTTGTTTTTGTATTATCGCTGCTATTGTTGTCATCATCTGCTGCTGCAGGGAATGGAAGTGTGCATTCAGAAATCAGTGGTAAGTGGGAAGGGTGTAAGAAATAAAAGTGGAAAATAAGAAGTGGGAAATTTGCATTTTTGCGCGAATGTTTCAATTTCTCAAATTGGGGTAGACGTTTTTTCCGTTTTGAGAAATTTTCTTAAAATGACGACATTCTGTCTGATTTTTCGGGCGATATTTATTTCTCAAAATGGGGAAAAAATTACCCCAATTTTAGAAATTGAAAAATTCGCACAAAATGTCAAAATTTCCCACTTCTTATTTTCCACTTCAAACAAAAAGGGTATTTTCAACGTGTCGCAGTATGCATGAGGTATAAACTCAGTATCCCTCCCCACCTTGATAAGACTGGTGATGTCCTGTCCAATCTGTATACTAGTACATGTATAGCACCTCGGCTGCACTGATACTATGTCGAAACCTTAGCTGGCGGTCCGTACCGACCACTGTGAAAATGTCGTAGTGTAAAACGAGCTAATGGGTGATATGAATAAAAATCAGTATGTACTAGCTAGTAGTTACTAGAAGTAAAAATAACTAGTTTCAAGTTTTTACTCCAAGTAGAAGTTAACACTTGATTTCATATGAATAAACAGTTAATAAACTGCAAAGTAATCACTTCTGCCCAACTAGTTTTTACTCGTCTGATCCTGGGTTCACCGTACTGAAATTAACACTGCTGATTATTCATATCCTCGGCAGTACTGTTGTTGGAGTAACTACTGCACTAGTATTAAGTAATACTTATTAGTAGTAGCTACAAGTAATTACTGACAGTAGTTACTCCTGTTTTATTCATATAGTCAGCAGTAAATACTTCAAAAACTGGAGTAAAAGTTATTACTTATTTTTATTCATATCACCCAATGTCATAATGAATGCTTCTTTTTCTTCGTTGTGAACATACGAGAGAATCCAACTTACCTCGACGCGAGTCTATGTGATAAAAATTTTCTTAGTTCTAATAATACCGTGCTAGTGGTTTAAGGCGTGCTGCCCCTTAGTGCTGGCGATTGTTGTCTTATGCGAGGGTCCGTGGGTTCGATTCTGGTAGGAAGCAATGCCTTTCACCTTAGAAACCCGATTTCTATTTCATATTCTAATAATACCGTAATATAGAGGGGTAGCATAATGGTAGATGGAACAGCTTGTATTATGCCTAAACTGTTCCATCTACCATTATCATGATTATGCTACCCCTACTATATTACGATATTTTTAGAACTTACAAAATTTTTATGACCTGGACTCGCGTCGAGGTAAGTTGGATTCTCCCGTACATGTATTGTACAGTCTTGTTCGTATTAATATCAACACCGATTTTCTCAAATGTCTCAATAATCACCAAACCAATTTGAATGCGGTTTTCTGCATAAAGTCAGAAGTCTTGTTGACTACAACTGGGGATCAATGTTTTTGCACTAGATTCACTTCTTCATTGCGTAATCTGTCATTGAAAAAAGGTCTAAAAAACTTTTTTGTTTCTGGATTTTTCACCAAAATTCCTTTGCTATAGAATGAAGTTATGCCAAAATGAGGGTGATTTAGCAAGTTGCTGTCAAAATCGGTTGTTTAGCTTTTGAGAAATTGACGTTTTTGTAAAGCTATATGAACACCACTTGTCTTCCACTACCAGCAACTTATGAGACGGCCCCTACATAATAGTGCAAACCATACTTCATGCCCCTTGTGTAGGCCCTCAGTGCATACAAATTGCATAGATCTATAGAACAGCTCAATTTCAGTCAAATTCCTTTGGAAAAAAAGTGTTACATAATAATTTTTCAGGTGTGTGGCAGGCTTTAGTGACTAATTCATGCACTGGTTAACCTCAAACAAAGATGACAAAGGCTACTAAGTTTTTTCTCAATGCCTGTTGCTTTTTTACAATACAATGTCATGAATAACCAGAACAGGTCACAACATTTATCTGTGCCAATACAGTGACCAAGACATGGTGTATGGTTTGCATTATTATGTAGGGGCCGTCTCATAAGATGTTGGTGGTGGAAGACAAGTGGTGTTGATATAGTTTTACAAAAACGTCAATTTCTCAAAAACTAAGCGACCGATTTTCACAGTAACTTGCTAAATCACCCTCATTTTGGCATAACTCCATTCTAGCAAAGGAATTTTGGTGAAAAATCCAGAAACAAAAACGTTTTTTAGACCTTTATTCAATGACAGATTACGCAATGAAGAAGTGAATCTTGTGCAAAAACATTGATGCCCAGTTGTAGTCAACACGATTTCTGACTTTATGCAGAAAACCGCATTTAAATTGGTTTGGTGATTTATGAGATATTTGAGAAAATCGGTGTTGATATTAATACGAACAAGACTGCACTGTAATAAAAAAATACTTCTCCTATACCAGAAAATTCATTGACAAGTGCCGTGACCGTGAATGAGGGAGACATCACCACGACGACTTTTGTGGATAAGAAGGACCCAGGTCCAAGTCGGCCGAAGCCTCCTGCAGGTTGTTTCGGGCCAAGTTTCGGATTTTACCAGTTTTCCTACTTTACATACGATGAACGAATAAAGATTTTCAAATATTATATCGACTTCGTTAAGGAGAGGAATCTCCTATTCTTGCATACTAACCGGCGGCTCGACCATTATTCAATCCCTGAATACGAACGTCAGATAAGAGAAAACTTCCTTTATGACAATCCATTGCTCTATCGTTTGTACAAGGCAAGAGAATTCGTTCTTTCGCTGTGGATTTCATTTTTCCTTGGTATTCTTGGTAAGCAAAATGTTGTTTGAACGAAAACACACACTCAGCCCGGTGTAACGTTTTTCAGTGTTCCCCATCTGAGAGTGTTCCCTTCCTATTGTCTGACGGAATAAGCCGCGACTCGACAATGGAGGACACACAGAGAAACGTGTCGATCTATCTGCCAGTGTTTCCAGAACAAAAGGAGGAACACTGACACACGGAAACACTGAAAAACTTTACACCGGGTGTGTTTTAAAATTGGTCACCCAAGAAAATGGCCATGTGGATTTAGCAGAATCAGCAGCTCTGGCGGATTTAGCGGATTCTGTATAAAATTGAATTAAATTCAATGATGAATGGAACCTAATTAAGTAATATAATTTTTCGTGTGTCCCACAGATTACAAAGGAGCGCGAAAATACCTTTTACAGTCGGTATCCAAATAGGGGGAAACGAAATGGTCTGCAGGAATAGTTCGGCCAGTTGCCGTTCGCGACGCTGTTGCAGCTTTTCCTTTATAACCTGTGCAGCGTATAGAACAGTTGAAAAATTATATTACTGAATTATTTTCTTTTTATTATCAAATTTTATTCAATTTTATACAGAATCCGCTAAATCCGCCAGATCTGCTGATTCCGCTAAATCTACATGGCCCAAGAAAATGGGGCAAAATTCAACTTTGAAATGATCAAAACGACTTGTGCCACTGATTTTCCAAAAATCAAATATAGTAATCAATCATAATATAGACCTTTAGCTATTAGTTTCTCCATCTGGGATGTACAGTGTACACTTATTTGGAGGAGGGTATCAAAAAATACTGAGCTTACCAGCAAAATCTATCGTTCCGTCCGACACCAAAACTTCTTTCTATTGTCAGACTTTAAAGAGCTAATAGATCAATCAGTTTGCAGTGTCATAATTTAGAGTTCCATGATACCTAGATCTGACATGAATATTGTAGAGTTTCAAGAAACAGCCTGTCACCAGTAGACAAAAGAATGGTGAATTTTTTTGGTGTCGGACGGACACTTTTTGAAACACACCCGCCTGCAGCACACGTCTCCACTTTCGTTGCTCATGCAGGCAAAATTTTGTGGTCGCCACGAAAATGGCCAAGTGTGCTGTGGCCGGCAACGACCACTCACCACGGAAATTCCTTGTTGACCACGAGTTGCCACAAGTTGCTGAAAATCAAACTGGTTTGATTTCTCAGCACGAAAATTGCCCGTAATTGCCTGTTGTGGTGATGCTTGGCCATCGGCAGCAATCGTCTTCGACTCGGAAGCTTTCGGCAACCTTCGGCAGCCATTGAATGCACCTCGTCCGTATATAGCGGATTAAGTTCGACCACCATATGGTCGGTGATCAGGTCAGAAGTGATGCGGTTGTAGCATTCCGTAGACTAGAAATAGTTCCCTTATAATTTTTTTATTTAACTGATGTTTGTTTGCACAAAATGAGTTATTTCGCAATGACTACATATTTATATAAAAACGTTTGAGTGGTTAAACTGTGCATTTTGTAACGATTTTTATTGAAAAATTCGTATGCATTAGGTGACTGTTTCTCCCTCCCCACCTCGATCACGAAACAACAATCATGACAATGGCCGCCATAGCTTCACCACTTGAGAAGTTCAACGTGCTGTTATAGCGTGACTAACCATTCATCAGGTGAGGTAACATGCTTCAACTCATTTTTCTATACGTAGCAACATTGACAATAAACAAGAAGTCAATCTCCAGAATTTTCGACCCCAACCGGGGTCTTTTTCAAGTGGAACTTTACAATCTGAAACTCTAGAAAAGACTGAGCTGAAACCCGAATGCAGAACTACATAACCTGTGTAGACAGGACAAACAAGCAATTAAGGAAAGAATAGCGACCAAGCCCCACGGGTGGCCGCTGGACAATTAAGGAGAAACTAATCTAGCTGAAAGAAAAGGATTGAATAACTGCAGGGCTGCCCAGCCTGACCAGAGTTTAGGCAACTGGCGCAGAGCTTCATTTGGCTGAAAGAAAGTTTATAAATTAATAAAAATGACATGTGTAATACATAACAAGCAACAAAGCGAAAAGATACACAAAGGTGTTGTTTATTATCATTTTGTGTGTCAATTTTGTGCTTTTCTGTACCTTAGCAACATTGACAATGCCTAATTGGTGACGTAGATCATTCAAATAGATAGTTTGAACAGTCTTGTTGAACCGATCTTCATCAAAGTAGTTCACGGAGCAATATGGCGCTGTCCGATATACGTCAGAGTTACAATGTTGGCACGAATCGTTCTCTGACGTTCAGATTGCATCAGCAGCACACGAGACCACTGAGTGGTGATGTCTGCTGTAAACCGGCAACCCGCCACAAAAATTGCCGACCACGAAAACTGCCTCCACGAGCAACGAAAGTGGTGACGTGTATTGCCACAATGTTCTCGTTTTTCCATCAGTGTATCCCGTCAGTGCATAGGTTACACTGTTTTACAATTGCATTTTCAGGGAACTACATGGTGCTGTACACGGTTATTACATGTTTTAAAACAAAGTCAACAACCAATACGTTACTCGGCGCTCTGTCTTTGACAGATACCCTCACACTAATTGTTTCCGTTCCCTTGAAAGTAAGTACTGAAATATTCCTTTTGTTGACTTATGCCCGGTTCAGACGATAAAACTTTCTTTCTTTTTTTCTTCCGTGTGAGTTGCAGACCATTGTGCCTCTAACATGCTAACCTGCCAGTCATAGCCCCTCTGTACGGAATTCTATGGTATTTTCTAAGGGCCGTATTCACCAAGGGTGATCATCGCGCGATTTAGACTAAAGGCCCGTTTCCACAGAAGCGGTAGCGTGAGCGTTTTGACGCTTTGCCCATTGTTTGGAAGCAGAGCGGCGAAAAAAACAAAAGATTTGACGTATCACGCAGCGTGAAACGCGTCTGTGGAAACGAGCCTTTAGACGCGTGTAACTTCACTAAAGGCACACACTTCCACCATGCTTTTGAAGAAGGTACACGCGTCTAGGTCTTAATTAGGTATCTTGCAGCTAAGCGACGTAAATTACTTATGCGGCGACGTATAGTACGATATTCTCCAACGAAATCTCTCCATACGACAGTCTTACACTATGAATGCCCCTACCGCCAATCTACCCCACGCTTGGAGAATGATTTTCGTCACCACGCCTTCCGCATAATGTAATAAGGTCTGTCAGTCTATTGGCCAAGATCTAATTCATGCATGGCGCTACTCAATCAGCTCGATAGGGGTGCCAGGGAGATTACGTCACATGTTTTGTGACGATTGTCAGCGTATGTAGATTGTATTCATGTGTTTGCTGCATCATCAAAACGGCCGAGAGAAGAGTATACGGCCAATGACACAGCCTGAAAAAGACGCCATCAGAAATGCCTGGCACATTCACCGGAATAATTACAATCGCGTCCTTGCGCATGTCCGAGGAGACTTGCCTGCCCAGATATTGCGAGATACTTATGATGGCCACACTAATGAAGCACTTCGTCGCAGAATAAGAGATTTTGTGCGGAGGGAATTAATTGAGTAAAATTTTGAAACTTTCTAAATATTGCAACTTTTGTTTCATGAGTATCGATTTTTGCCAAGCCACATGTATGCCGATCCAAAACAAACATCATTTCTTAATTTGTCACACGGAGGCGCGCAAAGCATGACGGTTGATGCCTGTCGACAAGACTATTTGCCTTCCCTATGTAATAATGGGGTCTCAAACGAATGGTTTCGCCCACTTTGTTGGTTATTACAGGAGCGTTCGCCTGGACAGCTAATCGTGTGGAAAAGGGGCGGGTAATTTATTATAAGTCACCGTTTCGTCCGTTACGTCCGTTCCGTCGGTTAGCTGCAAGATACCTAATATATATGTTTATTCGTACCAAACTTTTGTACAATTTAACGGTGCGATCGGGTGCAAATGAGAGTGCAAACAAGGCAATAGATTTATGATATCACAAATTTAGATAACATCTATTTTATACGGATCCTATGCAGTGCATAGGTATCCAATCACCTCACCTATTTCCCTGTTATTTAAGGGGGCCCCTTCATTCGCATCCCTCATAAACAAAAGCTCTCTGATTTGAGATGCTACCCTATTCTGTCCATACCTATTATTCATAATATCAATCTGCCTCCTCATTACCTCCACATTTGGTAGTTGATCCCTATTCCAATTGTATTTGTTGAGCAGTGAAGTAATGCTCTTTCCAAATGGAGACCAGCTCCCCTTAAGTAATGATTTAACACAAATGGCAACAAAACTATTCTTAGATTTCAATAAGCCATGCATGAACTTAACCATCCGTTTCTCAATTTGGGGTTGTATTGGTAGATCATCAGTTATGAATTGTAATAAATAATTATGAGTACGATACGGTAAGTGTAAGACCTGACGAATACATTTACGCCATGCTATGTACAAGTCTTCTATGTATGGTTTCGAAAGATCTAACAGCTGGAACCCATACAATGACATACAATAACTTTTAAAAAGGTTGTGCCTTGTCTCAAAGCACGCGAATCTGAACTGAGCCATTAGAAGATTAGTACTCTTGTACAGCTCGTTCACCATTTTCTCTCCGCCGGACATCCGGTCCGAACAAAATCCCTAAGTGGGTCTCTTCCATTGACTTCCTTATCACAGTGCCCTAAAAAACAATCTCGTTTGGTCCCTGATCCTGAGATCCAAAAAACATATACCTACTCTTCGAGGCATTAAAAGAAATGTTATATGTAATTGGAGAAATCACTAGCAATTTTAAGCATTTTCCTCAACCCAAAAAAACGAGGGTGCCAATATAATCACGTCGTCTGCGTACGCAAACGCTCCGGCGAAGAGGTGTCCAATGTAGCAGCCAACACCCGACTTTGCAAGTTTCCCTAAGAGTTCATCCATGTAAATACCAAATAGCACCGGAGATAAGACACCTCCTTGCTTCACACCATTGCTCACTGTAAAGCCTGGCGACACTTGGTCACCCCACTGAACTTGTACCTTCTGACTGGTGTATAGATTAACAAGTAATCGTGCTACTAACGGGCAAAGTCCCTTCTTCCTCAAAATTCTGAAAAGCTTCACTGTATGCACACAGTCGAACGCTTTACTGGCATCAAGCATTACACAGTAAACTGCAGTGTTGCAGCTGTTGTAGTACTCGATGACTTCATTTACCACAGTACTGCACGACGCAGTTGACCCACCTGCTTTAAAGCCAAATTGGGCATCCGAAGTTGATAATACCGTGTCATACTTTCTCAATAAAATGTTATCCAAAATTCTGCCAATAATACTACTAATTGATATACCCCGATAATTTTCAGATGAATTAAGCGATTTCCTATTGTTTTTTGGAATTGGTATAATCCGGGTGTTAGCGAAAACTCTTGGGCAATATCCATGAGTCATCATAGCATTGAGAAGAAACGAAATATATACCTTCAATCTTTGACCACCATTAATGAAATGATCAGACATGATCTGTGGGTGACTATCTTTTTTCCCTCTATTCAACTTCATAACCCCCCTTGACACATCACTTACATTCACTCGATGGTTTTCCGCACAATGACCACCGCAACATTCATGTACTATATCATCTCTAATCTCATTATTTAAGGACTCCAACTCATCAATATTATATGACACTGAGTTGTACAGCCGTCTAAACTTTTCAGCAAATAAAGCACATGTTTCCTTCTTGCCCTCAACATTATCCATAGTGTTTGGTAACCCAACCTGTGTACCTCTAACCTTTTTGACCTCTTTCCAAAAATCTACCGTGTTCTTACTACTTAAAGAATCCGCTAACTTCTCCGCAGCCACCTTATCCTGATTCTTTTTAACCTTCCTCACCGCACAGTGGTACTGAGCTCTGGTGTGGCGGCGTATATCAGCCACCACACCATTGCGATGTCGCCCATTTTCTTTCCACACTTCGTGCCAAAAAAGTGCCCTTCTTTTATGTTCCTTAACTTCCTCGTCCCAACCTGCTCTTGTTTATTACTAGGGATAGTTTCGTCACTCGCCTGTATGCACGCTACTAATATATCATTGTGAAACCTTTCAATCTCTTCTTTGTGACCCATACATGAAAAATCATTACAATTTATTGATCTGAACGGTATATTTATGTCACCCAGCTTCTCATTCAGCACCAGCTCATATCTCATGAGCTCATCTGTACTGGCACGATCCCAACACATTCTCTTACGATTAATCTTCTCGTCCCTAACTTTGGACTGTATGTCACTTTCTACTCGTACACCCATATCGCGCGATAATCACCCTTGGTGAATTCGGCCCTAAGGGCCATATTCATAAAGGGTGTTTAGCCTAATCAGCGTACAAATTCTGCATTACACATGTTAAAGGCCTAGAAAACTATTGTCTGATGTCTGTATGGTGCTTCACCAGAAGCATTTACCCGCAGGATAATCACACGCGTACAACTTCCCTGCGTCTAAGCCCAAGAGGACAAAGGAAAAGTTAAACGATCAGGCAGGCTTGTCTAGAATTTGTCCAACACTTTCTTTTGTCCTCCCACACTGAGCCGCAGGAAAGTTAGACGCGTGTGATCATCTTGTGGGTAAATGCCAGAGATCAGGCAGCATACAGAAGGCAGAACAATAGTTTTCTAGGCCTTTAACCTGTGTAATGCAGAATTTGTACGCTGATTAGGCTAAACGCCCTTTATGAATATGGCCCTAAATGTTTGGGGAGTACACGTAGAGGTTTCATAACTCATGAAGGTCCCCAAAATGCTTCCTGGTATGTAATTCAGAGAATCAAGACCTATTTTTAAGCAAGAACAGGTTGAAATACTGCAGAAGCAGCTCTGTGCCCGTATGATAAAGGTGGAATAAGCCTATTCCAGGTATAGCTTCACGTTATAACGTTAGGTTACACCTGGAATAAGCTTATTCCACCTTTATGCATACGGGTCCTGATGTATTCAGATAGAGCATAGTACATTTTTAAAGATAATATATCACGGATATTTTCGCGGGCCACGAAAATCGTTGTTTATTTACATTTTGTTTGTTTATGTCCAGTCTTCCTTTGTCTCATGAGTAATTTGTTGGTGACATGCCCCTCTCGAAATTCTTTTGATACGGAAAATATTCAATTTGGTGGGTTGGCATGTCCCAAAAGTCCAAAATAACATAATGTAAACATCCATGTTTACAAACATTAAATGTAAACAATGAAGTTGTGATACATTATCATTAACGTCGAGAATTGTGGCGATGATTCTTTTTTTTTCAAAATTGAATACAGAGAGGAAAAGAGAACAGGCTCATATTCTGAATCATCAGCAATCTGCATTGCCTTGCATCAGCATTGAATTGGTAACACGTAGCCTACGTAGGACTTAGAGAAAATTTGCCATGAGCCTTAAATCAGGCCACAATTATTTTATTAGCTCACCTGGGGTGAGCTCTTGTCGTGGGTCTGCGTCCGTCGTCGTCGTCGTCGTTGTCCGTTAGCAGGGCACGTTTCGCAACCGCTGGAGCTATTGATCTGAAACTTGGTACATATATACCCCTAGATCAGATGACCTATGACACCAAGTTTCGGTCCGATTTGACTCTTAGGTTGGCCACCAGGTGGCGGAACCCAAAAACACAAAAAGTGCAATAATTCATGAACTAATGACTGGATCTTGTCCAAATTTTTATCACTGGCGCTTCTAACGAGAATGCATGACATAAGTGAGGGGTTTTTGATTTGACCGACTTTTCAAGCTCACAGAGGTCAAAGTTCAAAATTTAGTCATTTGGTGGCGCATTTTTCGTAACTGCTTGGGCTATTAACTTGAAACTTGGTACGTATACACTCCTATGTCAGATGACCTATGACACCACTTTTCGGTCTGATTCGATTCTCCGCTTGGCCACCAGCTGGCCAAAACCAAAGCTCAAAGTCCAGTAACTCCTGAACTGTAACTGGATTGTCTCCAAATTTTTATCAGGTGCATCTAACGAGGATACATGACCCTGGAACATTTCGATTTAACATTTGTCATTTGTTTTTCTGGAACGTTCACCCACACCGAAATGTTTGGCATAGTAGCAATGTGTACTAAGCTGCGCATGCGCAGTAGGTCTTGCGCATGCCCATTAGTTGGTCGACTAGGGCCTGCATTCAAAGGTAGAATCAATTTCTCATGTCCAAACCCACCTCGCGCAGCGTGTTTCTACGACGTGTTGATTAGGATCCACCCCAATCCACTGGTTGGCTCACATGATTATTAGCAGTGAGGTAAGGTGCTGTCAGTGGACGAAAGTTAGAT
>NMRB01001597.1:85559-108427 GCA_002633025.1 Notospermus geniculatus | reverse complement strand
GCCTGGAAATAGGGATATTTTAGTGTATTTTAGCCTTCTTTTTGCGGCTAATCTTCCTCCTCTATCCAGATCCCCTCACTTTCCTTATACTATTGGTTTACGGATCCGCAGCACTTGTTTTTTTCGATTTTGGAAAATAAAAATACAATGTAATTGAAGAAAATGGCATTATTTTTTTGCCGCCGCCCACAAACTGATTACCGGATCAATGAAAATAAAAAAATGATGAAAAAAAGATGGATTGGTTTGACGGTAAAAATAGGAGCAGTCAGCCGCGCATATTGCCAACAGATGGCAACACAGTCTTAGCGGACCAAATGTACAGGAAAATCTATATGATCGCTGCTCGATCGATAATGACGGGGTCTGCTAGATGCATTGAATTGGGCCGTAGTGACACCTAGTGGTCAACTCGCTGACAGCTCCTATTGGCCCCAATGTGTCATGAACTTTATATTTTTGTACACTTTGATTTTTATAGCTACCTGTTACATGTTGCAACAAACATAATAAAATTAATCAAATAATTAAAATTATTTTTATTTCTATTTTCCGACCTCCTGTCAAGGGTTTCCAGGAAAACCAATAAAAAAATATTTTCACATGTATTTTTATTTTCCTCCCTCCAGGGGTTTCCAGGGAAAACATCCGTAAACCAACAAATAAAATAATCGTGGCCTCATGGTGATGTCACGTTATTCTCTCTTCACTTTCAGACATTTCTGACCCTGAAGGACGAAAAACTTCTCATCGGTAATTATGGTTGTTCGTCATTGGGGTATATCCAGCATTTCTTTTTCCATTGTTCTCTCTTGATACTCTTTACGATGGCAATAGAAAGGTAAAGAACACACAGATCTTTGCACTTGTTTACCATGGATGTTTGCTTTGATCAGACTAGCACATAACCCATTATTCCGCGTTTTTTTACTTGGGAAGTCATCAGCTTTGTCTGACCTGAAATGGGAGGTGTACAACCGGACAGCGATGAACTGCACGTCAATACATGTAGTTGCTTGCACACATGCAATTTTCTGAACGTACTCAGCTACATCGGCTTCTTTGAACCAGTAAAGCTAAAAGAAATGTACTACTTTGTATTAGCCCCCGCACATGCATGCGTTTGCCGTACGGCAAATATTTTCGCATGCGATGATCGGAAAGAACAGACTGGTTTGTTCCATCCCGCAGAACGGATGCGAATCGCAGGGGAAATTCCCATGGAATGACGTCACGGTTCAGGATATCCCTTTTGGCCTTTGTTTCCATCTCGGCGGTTCGGCTTGAAAAGGAAAACCGTCGCGGCATGAACGCATGCATGTGCGGACGAAACATGGACGGCAATCGCATGCCACCAGACGCATCCGATTGCCGGACGGCAAATCGCACCATTTTTAGGGTATTCGAAAAACCTGGACGGTGGACGGTGGATGATGGACGATGGACGGCTCCTTTCAGCATCATCGATCTCCACCGCCTGGATGATAATTGTCTCATTTCCGACATACCTCCCAGCATCAACATGAATCAACATGAACTGCACAGGCCTGCGATAAACATGATCAATCACGCATTACAGCGTTCAGAATTACTCTTGTCTACACATGTACTGGCGGGAAAACCACCGATACCTACAGCTCCTAAGTCCTTGAGAATTTAATATGGGGTCCCTTTGGAAAAGTTGTAGGGATTGGTCTTATCTCCCCAGGGTGTGTACAAAACTAAGACCTAAGACCTACAAAAGTAAGACCCCCACAGTACAAAACTAAGACCCTGTTATAAAAGTAAGACCCCCACAGTACAAAACTAAGACCCTGTTATAAAAGTAAGACCCCCCACAGTACAAAACTGACAGGCATGACTGACCCTTGTTAGCTCCTTCCTGCAGGGTTTTTTGTGTCCGAGTAGTCAGCGAGGAAGGTGAGAGGTCAAGAGTCAAGGTCGTCTTGGTTTCATTGGAATATGTTAATAAACAACGGAGATATTCGAGAAAAACCGAAGATTGCCGAAGATTCCCGAGTGATTCCGAACATTGCCGAGTACTCCCGAGTGATCATCCGCGACTTTGCACCCCTAGCGGAGGAATTTGGAACTAAGATAAGCGAGATACGACCTATTGAGTTCATGACGCCCTCTATTGCCTTCATTTCAGGTCAAGGTCACTTCCGGGGTTAAAGGTCAAGGTCATTTGCAGTGATGCCGCCTGGGTCTTAGTTTTGTACTGTGGGGTCTTACTTTTATAACAGGGTCTTAGTTTTGTACTGTGGGGTCTTACTTTTATAACAGGGTCTTAGTTTTGTACTGTGGGAGTCTTACTTTTATAACAGGGTCTTAGTTTTGTACTGTGAGGTTCTTACTTTTATAACAGGGTCTTACTTTTGTACAGTGGGGGTCTTACTTTTATAACAGGGTCTTACTTTTATACAGTGGGGTCTTACTTTTGTAGGTCTTAGGTCTTCGTTTTGNACAGAACCAAAAATTTCCGCGATTTGACCTACATTCTGCTCTCCAGGGGGCGTATTCCATAAAATGAAAAATCCTCATTACTCAGTCCAGAGAAAACAAATCAAACTGTAACTGATATATTGTGTTGCTTATTATTTTCCTCACCTCCAGTAGCGGCAAATTGTCCAAAATTTTTCCACCAGGAAGTGTAATCTGCATAAATCAAAAACATGGGTTTTTGAATTTCCCCCCAGCACTTGAACATGCTCAGTGAATGTCTTTGATGATGTCACCATTTTATGTTGTGGATTTGATGACATCACATTACTTCGTGTAGATTTCTGCTTGCAGGGAATTCAAAGAACAGCCTTCTTGCACAGTGGATCACATGGTTTTCAGGTTTTGTGCAGAGACAACACTGCTCATCTTTAAGCAGTGAAATCGTCACTTTCATGCTTTATACAGTTGCTAATTTACCAAGTGTGGTATTTTAGAATACAAAGGTGCAACTGCACTGCCTGCCACTGGTAATATGCAACTAGAATCTCATACCCAAGCCAAGGCCAAGCTGAAAGACTGCTGTGAATCTGATGCGATGTTGTTGTCCTGCTGTGACTGAATCAGAACAACTGCAATTATTCAGGGCCGCTGAGGCTGAAAGGGTAAATGTCGTCCTGGGTATATACAAAGATTACCCAGGATCTCAATCTTTACTAAAACAATACCCTGGGTGTAGTTTCGGTAGCCAAACATCACCCAGCATCGAGGTATGACACCTGGATTCGAGGTTGTCTCGCCCGTGGTCACGTGACAGCCTGAAGAATGTCAAGAACAGCTACACCCAACAAGTAAATCGGCGCGAGACCGCGAGATTCCACGGGATTTCTACATAGGATTCGTCCCAAGGCACCGATTGCGGATGCTGGGTGATGTTCAGCTACGGAGACTACACCCAGGGTATTGTTTTTGTGAAGATTGAGATCCAGGGTAATCTTTGTATATACCCAGGACGACATTTACCCTTTCAGCGCCGCTGAGACCTTGGCCTGCTCAACCACATGCAACACAATGACAAAAGGGCCCGTAGGCATCTTGTCAAGGGGTGCTTTTACGGGCCTTCATCGGCCCTTTTTGTTGTGTGCCAACATCAGATCAGTAGGCCTATTGCTGATTCTGGTGAAACATCTGTGAGTCGTGCACGTTTCCAGTGTTAATCCTCAGTGTAATATCTCTGAGTGTTGCACATTTTCATTGTTAATTCTGGTGTAACACCTCTGAGTGTTGCACGTTTCCAGTGTTAATTCTGTTTAACAGTTACCTGATAAGAAGCATCATTCTCTTGTAATCCTCCAGACTCAATAAACAACAAATTTACCCACAATGTCTTCTCCAGCTTGGAAACATTGCCCACTACAGTCACCACTCCAAACAACTATTACAAAGTCAGCTGAGCGCAAGGCCCAAGGGCCTCTAGTTAACTGTGAAGCATTGGTAGAGACATAAATTTTTCACACCTGTGATATACCTATTTATGGTAGATGTGGTACATACAGTATTCTCCTCCTAACGCCACTGGCAAATGTACCGGTAGATGGTGGAACCAATTAGAGCTCTTGTTACTCAGTACTGTTATTCTGATTGACTGGGGACATGTCAGGGTTATCATTACTATTAATCGGTTAATGTCGTCCTGGGTACACCTCAATATTAATCAGGGTAATCCTGGGTAATCCTTTTTGTTACCCAGGATCGTCCTGGGTACAAATAAGGTACCTTAACATTACCCAGTTTTAAAATCCGCGCCATAGGATGGAATAGATTGCAAATACGACAGTAATATCGCGGTCTTTAACGCGAGTTGCCATTCTGACAGCTGCTGACAAACACCACGTCAAAATATACGTGTATGAATTCGTGGCGGGCTAGAATAAGACAGTACCGTACTCGAGCGCAAGTGGAGAATGGCGCGGATTTCAAACTGGGTAATGTTAAGGTACCTTATTTATACCCAGGATCGTCCTGGGTAACAAAAAGGATTACCCAGAATACCCAGGGTAATAATGAGGTGTACCCAGGACGACATTAACCGATTCAGCATTACTATTAGTGAATAGTGTATCCACGCATCCGACAGCCCTATGCGATTAAAGCAACAGTTCTACTAAGTAGACTATAGCTGTCAGTGACTCACATTAGTATTGTATTGTATTAGCTTTTTCAGTCAAGGCCGAACCATAGCATTATTGACCTTGGTAAAGTACATAAGAGGCCATCGAGTCAAGCAACTCGTGTTCCTCACTTGGATGGGGTCTTTTACTTGCAAAGGCACAAGGTTTACTGTCACATGCGACGGACTACCGATCACTTGGACGATGATACTGGTCATTAATGATGATACTGCTTCGATTTGAGGGCAAAGCAGGTCTAGTCTTTTAATCGTAAAAGTGCCTACGTGTACGTGTACGTTTACGTGTATGTTCACATTTCAGATATCTCACAATCTGCCATCCCTTAAAGTCCCGAGTTATTGTCACTCCAGAAAATATCAGAAAAGCAATAATTGCCTGTTACATCATTTCGATTGTTATCTCAGTGCCGGTTCTTCATTATCATGTAAGTACACAGTGGTTGGTAGTATCGGGCAGCCAGACCCTCGGGGTACCAACCGAGGGTCTGGCCACAACGTCTCAAACTTTTGTGATGCTGCTTTGCGCACGACTGCCTCATCATATCCCCGTGCCGGCAGCATCGGTCTGTGGCAAATTTCTCGATAAAGACGACACAGCACTGTCCTGTGTCTATCTCCTTCAGTGTCACTGATGCCGAATCGGTTAATGTCGTCCTGGGTATAACAGAAATATACCCAGGTTCAATGTCGTCCTACAAATTAACTATACCCTGGGTATAGTTCGATCTACAAAAGTATATACCGAGGATTGGATAGGCCTACAGCACCTGAAGACGAGATTGTTCTTGCAAATGCCACATGAAGCACAAGCATGACAAGTCGAAAAACATCGCTCTAGCGCCCGACACGACGGGCACCATTTTAATATATCGTACCGACAGTCATCAAATAATTTTTCGTGCCGTTTATCGTTTATCGTCACTCAAATCGTCACTCAAATCCGCAAATCACTCAAATTCCTATAGTTTAGCCTCAGAAAGTTTTTCTTACCTCCGGGATTGTCCTCCCAGGCAAAGAGCTTTTTGTTTAATAGCGCCATCCAACCGATTTTACTGTATGGGATGGAATGTCTCAAGTTAACCTCATCTGATTATAAATTGTTAAATTCCTTCCAGGGTGAAGTCTTAAAGCGAATTTGTGGATTCAGTAAGAGGCATCGTCATTCAAAATTAGTTGTCGCCTTACGTATGAAGGATCTGAAAGATGTAATTGAGAGTCGTCTCTGCAATTTGTATTTTAGCATATTTCAAGTGTCCTCTCCTGCAAGGTGTTTCAACCAGGCCTTCCTCGGTAAGTTTATTGCTGGGGGGAACGTATTCCTGGCACCCTGCTGGACAGGGTGCTTTCCACTGGGCTGAGCCCAGTGGGAATCATTTTTAACAAGGACAGGAAAAGAATTCCCCCTAGGCCCGAGGACGGCGTGGTTGATTCCCTTAAATCCTTAATGAATTCGAGGCTGTTTATAAACAACAGATCCACAGAACACACACTGGCATCGATGTTGTTACGTGCATTTTGATGACCCTATCATTTTGCTGTATTGTCTGTATAGATGTAGGTTTTATGTATTCTCCAACCTGGAGGTTATTTTAATAAATAATAATAATAGTACTCGCAGCACCACTGATGTAGTGTCGATGCGGACGTAGATGAACGCACGACCCCGAACAAACATATGACGCAGATTGGCTCTGTTCGTTTGCTCATTTCTTTGAAATTGGGAGCTTAACTTGCGATAAGTTTGGACCGTTAGGAGCACGGTATTGCCACTTTTTCTCGACAGCCGGCGCCACCGCGCCACTCTCCAACCCAAGGGTACTGCGTACATTTTGTAATGCATTTTTGTAGTTCGTCTTACTGCCGCTAGGTGGCTCCCTCTACGTCGGCAGTCAAATAACGCATTTGAGATACAATACCGTGCTCCTTTGACAAATGTTAACCTTGAACTCCGATCACCCAGTGAAAACACAGAGAAACGGGAACACCGTGGCTATTTACACCTGGCTGTCTACAGATACACATGTACTTGAAAAATATGCTGCTACATTTTTCTTCCAGGAAGAAAACATCGTTGGAAGACACAGTCATTGCCCAAAATTTGGCCAGTGTACTGAGGAGCCATATACTCCTTCGGGCCAACTGAAGCACAAACGATTAATATTCGGTTTCACTCGATATCCTTATGTGGTGATTGAGAGTGGTTTGTTTGTCGGATCCATCATACTTCAAATATTTTGCTACGGTAGCGCCGGCTACTCTTTGCACAAGAGTATCAAAGAGGCACACAACCTTACGGCGGACACAAAAGGGTAAGGTCTGTTACAAAAGGTTTTCATCAACAATTAGGCCTATGTAAAGCGCTTTGAAACTGTACATCGAACAATGATTACAAGCGATGAATATGAGACGTACTTTTACATTGTATGATATGTGAAATACGTACATGTACGCAGGCCTTCCTATGAAGTACATTTATAGTTTTCATGAGAAGTACACATCATTATTATAAATTTTGAAAGAGCTGTAACAACAGGACGTATATTTTGGATTTGCATCCCCCCCCCCTCAATATGGTCAGGGGGTCCGCATCCGCGTTCCCGATTTCTCGGGGAAATGGGTACTTTTTAGCGAGGTTGCGCACTTTTCCGACTCCGACTCCGACTCATACGAGAATGAATTGCAGTCCGCTGTAGACATCCTTGATAAAAACAATGTGATAGACGTTTGCAAATCGTAAAATGCCATAACTTAGTGGCAGAATAATTTTGACTCGTAATCGGAAGTGCGCATAAATCGCAAATATCGTAGTCGTCATAGTCGTGTCTCAAAGTCGTAACGACTAGGATTACGACTTCAATATTCATTATTTATCCACACTTCCGATTTACTAGGCCAATTTTTTCTGCCTTCAATTTATGGTGTTTGACGAATTGAAAACTTCTATCACATCGTTTTTATCAAGGATGTCCATAGCGGACTGCAATTCATTCTCGTAGTTGAAGTCGGAGTCGGAGTTGGAAAACTGCGCAACCTCTCTTTTGCCAATCAATCTCCGGCCCGGAGAATTGAAATAAGGGGTTGGTTTTACTGTTGATCCGGGGAAAAGGTTTAAAAAGGGGTATATTTTAACCTTTAGCCGGAAAAATTGAAAAAAAGGGGGTTCAAATCTACTGACGATACCCGGGGACAAAACATTATGCAAAAAAGCGAATGCCGGTGTAATGTAGTTCACTGCCCGCCGTTTGCCAATCCCCCCCCCCCCCAACACAAGATTGACGGAATAAGCCGCGACCCGACAATGGGGGAGTCACTGATAAACATTTCTTTCTGTATTTGNGAGAGGGAGGAAAAGCCCTTGAAGGGGGGTAAAAAAATTGGCTCATCCGGAGATAGGGGTATGTTTTCAGAATGAGGGAACAAGCATAAGCGTCCCTTAATTTATTGAGGGGGGGGGGGCGGATTTGCATTTTTCCCTGCGCACTGGCTATTCGTACCGTCACGGTGCAAATAACGCCAAACCAGATCTTATTCACACCGTCGTAAACAGCCAATCAGAAAGCTTCATTCAAGGCATGCCAGATGAAGTTACCGGTGTCATCTTGCACAATGCCGGATTTTTTTCAATATTCTTGATGAAAACGTTAGTTTATAACCACAACCAGGAAAAAAAGTTTTATGATCAATGCTTTTGGGCAAGGTTGGCCTACTAAAGTATCTAATGATTCCCGACGGGTCGTGGCATGAGCCGCAGTGGCCGAGTGGTTTGCGTGGGTGGTTATCAAACGGAGGGTCGCGGGTTCGAGTCCCGTCATGATAGTTCTTCTTTTATTTTCTTTTAGTTATTCTTTCACCTCCGTTTATTCTTCTTTTCGTCTTTTTCTGGATATCGTGATATCGATCCGTGTGACTGTCTCGGAAAACGGGGAACTGCGTAATTTTAATTCTTGAGCCAAATTTTTTCGAAATTTTTTTTTTTTTAATTTTATGAAAAATATTTTGTCATCAGACAGCAGAGGCCAACATTTCATCATTAACTGTGAAAGATGGGGTCACTGGACCCCGTCAAAGGAAAAAAATTGCCCAGGCTAAAATATCATTTTAGATCTGCTGCCCACAGTCTCGCACTGTCCGAGTTACGGTGCAGAAATTATACATCACCGTCACGGTACGAATAATCATTCTCCACACACTATTCCCACCGTGACGGTGTAAATAAGAGCTATTCCTGCACTATTCACGCCGTCACGGTACGAATAAGAACCGACGGCGCATTATTCACACCGTCACGGTAGGAATAAGATCTGGTTTGGCGTTATTTGCACCGTCACGGTACGAATAGCCCCGGCCTTTTCCCTGTCACTCTCGAGTCTGCTTGTGTTAGATGATTAGTTCTTTCAGGACGTTTGGGGCCGATTTTTTACGATAGTTAAGGTAAACCTCGGTTTAACCATCGGCTTCTCTGACAAACCGTGAATTAACCCAAGTAAACATTTTGACTTTTAGAATGATTGGCTATCAACGACTCACAAAATCGAAAAATTCACTTCGATTAACAACACTCAGTTTGTCAACTGAGGGCTAATGAAACCCGGTGGTTATCTTAGTCGTCGTCTTTTCTGCCTTTTAGGGCCTCAACAAAACATAAAGGAACGGATGATGTCAAGAAAATAAAGGTATAAAATTACGTGCGTACGACTGTCTACGAGAAAATACAGAAGCTCATTATGAGACTGCACGCTCTGCCTGATAGCATAAAAAGACAAAATCACTATTTACCTTTAATCTACATGTATAGGCCCCTACTATAATTGACGGTGGCACTTTAAAGCTGAACTTAATAGATATAAACCCCAAGCGGCAGAGGTAGAAATTACGAACAGCCACAAGGCACTTCCAAACTACCTCTGAAAACGATACACCCTCTCGGACGGTCACAGTTGGTTTCACTTGCCACCACGCTCTTGAAGAGTAAAGATCTCAGCACAGCTGCCAAATGAGAAAAAACGAAAAATAATCTGTGATGGCACCGAGATTCGAACTCACAACCCTCTGATCGATTCGCCAACCACTTCCTGCACGTGCCACGAAGACAGCTTGCTTGCATGACGACAATTCCGATCGCTTTATTTCCTCCTGGAGATCTTCAAAACCACAGCGCCATTATTGTAGATCGGCATCGTTGTATGCAAGCAGTCTTCGTGGCGCGTGCAGAAAGAGATTGGCGAATCGATCATAGGGTTGTGGGTTCGAATCTCGGTGCCATCACAGATTATTTTTCGTTTTTTCTCATTTGGCAGCTGGGCTGAGATCTTTACTGTTCAAGAGCGTGGCGGCAAGTGAAACCAACTGTGACCGTCCGAGAGGGTGTATCGTTTTCAGAGGTAGTTTGGAAGTGCCTTGTGGCTGTTCGTAATTTCTACCTCTGCCGCTTGGGGTTTATATCTATTAAGTTCAGCTTTAAGTTCGACCGCTAACTCCTCCGTGGTTTCTGATCGAAATGGCACCATTTTCACAGGGAATGTTGAGAATGACATGGGGTGGTCCTTAAGTGGGTGGCATTATATTTTTTTACCTCTTATGCCATCCGCTGGCCATAGTCTGGACGCAAAACTCCGATTTTCAAAAAAAGCGTGACATTTTGGATAACAGCATTTTTTTGCATTTCTGATATCTCCAAATGACAAATTTTTAGAATCCGCCGGGTGCCACTCTGATACCCTTGAGCGTTTTGAGAAAATTCCGTTTCCATGAAAACTGAAGCCAAATTTCGTGTATTTTGAAAAATGACGATATCTTAGCCTTGACAAAATGATATTTATTTTCTTTAAGTGACTATATGTATGTTGTCATAGGTCAACTTTCTAACGGTCGATCCAGTGTTGAAAGATCCCGTTGGGTCAAATGAATAAAGACTAGCAAAAAGCTTTTACTTCCGATTTGTACAGCATTGCCTAGTGTATTTGTTTTACAAAATCCAAGTAAAACCATTTACACACTAGACTTTATTCATATGCACCAATGTCACGTTTTCGAGCATTTTTATGGTTCCCGATCAGTACAAGATCGGGAGCCATATTGTTTTTGGTCATGGTGTCTGTGTGTGTGTCTGTCTGTGTGTCCGGTCTGTCACGCCTTCATATCTCATCTCCTTGAACAGCTACAGCCTTGGAAACAAGTCCTATCCCCTTGGTTTGTCAACCTGGGCAATCCAATGAGCCAATCATTTTCGATCTCAGATGCCTCCATCATGATGTAATCAACATATCAGACTTGATATTTTTTCCGTCACGCTTTTATCTGATGGTATAACTCGGGTCCTTTAACACCTAGAGCAACAGAAACAAGTTTTACCCTTAGGTTTTCATACTCTAGGAATCGAATGAGGTGATTACTTTTGATCTGACATGTTGGGGTCACGGTGATATCGATATCATAAATTTGATATTTTGAGATAACTTGTCATATTGTCCACTGATCAACATGAAACAAGTCTTAAGTTCATGCCTGCTTATCCAATGACATGACTATGTTAAAATTCTCAGCTTCACGTGTCTGGGTGATTGAGATATCATGCGATTGTGATGTACCAAACTTGATAATTTGAAATATCTCTGCACGTGGTAGAGGTATAGGCATGATATCATCCATACTTGGGTTACTGAGGATGCTCATTTCGATTATGCAATGACCTTGATGATCAGGGATCAAGGTCAAGGTCAAACTTGATAATTTTATTATCTCTGCCTGTGGTAGAGGTAGAGGCAAGATATCAGCCATACCGGTACTTAGGTTATTGAGGATGCCCATTTCGATTATGCAATCGCCTTGATGATCAGATAGCCAGGTCAAGGTCAAGGTCAACCATGGGATGGGTTATTGGCATGAGATCAAGTTCTGTGGGATTCATCGTAATTCATCAATCAATGTATCCTGATCTCTGTCAGTGTATCTATCCTGATCTCTATCAATTGTATCTGATTTCTATCAATGTATCTTGATCTCTATCAATGTACATGTAGAAGTACCTGTACATCGGGAACCATACGACATTTACAATGTCATCTTGTTATCATAGATGTTTCTTTTCCAATTTTGTGTATGCTATTTTTTCAGGTCATCAAAATGTTAATGATCGTTTTTGTCCTGTTCGTTATATGCTGGGGACCTATCGTAGTAGCCATCCTCATCAACGATTATTTCCGCAATCCAGAAATGCCGAGAGACTATTACGATCCGCTGATGCTGTTCATTATAGGCGGACTTGAAACATATAAAGCTTTCCGTTCTGCTTGCTGGGCTCTAGCCTACGCAAACAGCTGCGTCAACCCATTCATCTACTTCATCATGTCAAGGTACGATATCGCAAGTTTTCTTGGGAACCCTCACTCTCGATGGCTTGCCAAACGTCAGCGAATTTCACATACGACTATGCCTCCAGATCGATTCGTCGCACTAATATGGCCGTTAGTTACGCTGAATCGGTTTGTCCTGGGTACACCTCATTATTACCCTGGGTATATTCTGGGTAATCCTTTTTGTTACCCAGGACGATCCTGGGTATAAATAAGGTACCTTAACATTACCCAATTTGAAATCCCCGCCATTTTCCACATGCGGGTAAGGTACTTTCTTATTCTAGCCCGCAACGAAATTATACACATGCTTTTTGACGTGCTGATTGTCAGCAGCTGTCCGAATGGCAACTCGCGTTAAAGATTGCGATTTACAGGCGTATTTGCAATCTATTCCATCGCGATGGACTTTTCATTTGTTCACAAGGAAGAGAGCTGAAGAAAAATCTGGTGGATGTCGGTAATGGTAGATACAAGTTGAAAGCAGGTGTCAAAGTTGATGCGAAACTGAAGTGGCTTGCACGCGACACCATGATGTGCACTAGGAGGGGCAATTGCCAGCGAGAATGTGAACGCACGTACCACAACCTCGGGCGCAGGTGGAAAATGGCGCGGATTTTAAAACTGGGTAATGTTAAGGTACCTTATTCGTACCCAGGACGATCCTGGGTAATAATGAGGTGTACCCAGGACGACATTAACCGATTCAGCGTAGTTACTGTATTACAACGTCACCATTTTCTGAATTATTTGTCGGGTCATGTGATCCTATTTCGTCGTGCTGTGCGAATTGTTTTCAGTCCGCGTCAGACACAGAATTCGGTGCACTCGCCAAAGGAAATCATCGATTGGCTAGAATACAAATGCGCATGTGCAACATCAAGTTTTTGGTGTCTCCATGGCAACCAGAAAGACGGCCGTCATTAAAGAATTCGCCTGCACCTTCCTTTGCCCCTCTCACATGGAGCTCAGACGCCAAAGAATAGGCTCACTTCCATAAATGGAGGACGTCAGCTAGTAGAAAAGTAAACACCGCACAATAGCGAGGTTTCGCAAATCTGACGAAACAGGAAGTACGAAATACGAAATTGGACTTCATTTCCATGACATTATATATTTCAAGTGATGAAGGTGGTACCACAAATATCGCCTGCTGGAAGAGCGTCTTTCAGCGTATGACGTTAGGCCGATAGAGTTGCGGTGTAAATTAAACTTTGAAATTTATCTTTCGTTTCTACCTCCGAAGTGGAAATTTAAAAATTCAAGACGCACCATAACTCTCTCGGCCTTACATGATTATGCTAAACGACGCACGGGCAGCAAGAATTTGTGGTAGCAATCATCTCCAGAAATACATTACGTCCTGAAAATGAAGTTGAATTTCGTATTTCGTGTTTCGTCAGATTTGCGAAACCTTGCTAATAACTCTCACCCCCTGCCTTTTATCAGATCATTCCGTCGAGGTATGTTGAAAGCTATCGGATGCAGAGGAAAAGCGTGCATCGGTGACGGAACAACTGACTAGCTCAAAGTGTCAGAACAGAGGCACCTCCTTCAGCAGGCACTATTGCCAGCAAGGTATCTCGCTTTTTACGCCACGAAACATTCATTTCTAAATTCGCCATTTCTGCTGATTCAAACCTCAGTTCTCTACTTTGGACACTGTTCAACAGCAGCTGTCAGTCAGTTCACCAATAGGTGTCACTACGGCTCAATTCAATGCCGAGCGGGTCCATTCATGGTTGATTGAGTACCAATCCGAATCGAGAGAATGTCCTTTTGTATTGGTCCGCTAGAACTTTGCTGCCATCTTTTGGCAATAAGCGTGGCTGCCTGCTCTTATTAATGACACAATCTGTCAGCCTCAAAGCTGTCTTTATAACTGGGAAGTTTCTACCTAGTTAGTGTTTGCTGGCACGACCAATTCGTTTCAAACGTCCACCCGCCCTCATTAATTCATGTATTTGACCTAAATCAAATTCGATATTGACCAATCAAATTTGTTTCCAAGATCGGAGGCAAAAATGGCGACTTTGGATTCAGAGGTGAAATGATTTCGACGTTCGTGGAAAAATAACGATAAGGCTGAGTTTACATCAAGGCACACGCGACACGAACACTCTGGCGAACAAAGGTTTCATGGCGATGAATCCTTTGTGAAGCCATTGTTCGCGTGCATGTTCGTGTCGCGTGTGTCTCAATGTAAACTCAGCCTAAGGATTACGGCCTGCCCTCGGGGCAATTATCATACACCATGTGTCCCAAGCCTGGCCTCTCAGACCTAATAGGATGCAAACGGATCCAGTGAAAAAATACAGAGTATGAAATAGAAATCGGGTTTTTGAGGTGAAATACATTGCTTCCTACCAGAATCGAACCCACGGACCCTCGCTTAAGGCATCAATCGCCAGCACTAAGGGGCAGCACGCCTTAAACCCCTAGGCTCTTTCCTGTCTACTTCCTGAGTAATTGGGGGTGGCTCAACTTGGCCACTGGCTCAACTTACCCCACTCTCCCCTACTGACATGACTAGCAGACGCCATCTTTCAACAACTCGAGGAACTCGATTTGTAGTTCGCGCGGAACTCCTACTCGACATGCGTACTTCAAATTTGATCACGTGAAAAATCTACTCTTACTCGACCCGAGAGTTCCAGTGAACTCGGCCAATGAGATTCCAACTCACACAGATAAAACTTACATGATTGTTCTTCGAGTCTGCTTCTGAAGTCGTGTGGACAGGCCGTAATAAAATCGGAATCTAAAATTTTGGGGTGTTGAGGGTCCGAATGTATCCAATAGCATTTTTATGGAGGGGATTTAAGCTGTTTTCTAAAAATTTCATAAAAATAAGTTGAACAAATGTAAGCCATGTGTGGCAGGAGTGAACTTGAAACATCTGCCTTATATCTCTTTTGTGTCATCGAATCTCCCAGGCGCCTAATGATATGATTATCATTAACTCCCTATTGTTCTGCAGAGAACGTGTGGATGACTTGCCCACAGGCTTTAATGTTTATGTTTACCTCTGACCTAACAACCAACAATTGTTGATATGTAACCATAGAAACGTAGAAAAGTATATATAGAAATTGAATGTTGCACTCTGGACAGAAGCTTGGAGACCCAGCACCTTGTGACAGCAGATATTGGAAGTCCAATTGTGGAGAGCTGTACCTGATGTTGTATTGATTTATTAAAGACGTACGATTGACAACTGGATCTCAACTTGAACTCATTTCGAGCTAGTTTCCCCCATAAAAGCATACCGCCCGGTTTCTATTTTTGCCAGCAGAGTTCGGACAAACATTAGATAACCAATAAATTTACTGGGTCACCACATTGTCGAAGATGAAACAGAACAAAAGCAGGTTCGGACAAACACAATGAAAATGACAAGTCCTATGCCATTCGGGCGGTTCGCTGTTTTTGTGGACGGCCAGGTGCACGGGTGAGCCGTCAACAGTAATGATATATTATTTAAATTTATTAACAGTTTTTCGACACAGGCCGAATCATGCATGTTTTGCCAGGTTTTCACGACGGCTAAAACTTAAAATTTATAGCTACAGAAGCGTAGGGGGCTGGGGGGCCATTCCACACCCTACTTCATACAAATCAAAATTACTCCAAAGCATGGATAGTTAGCAAAACAACTTTCTGCCGCAATTAAATGTTAATATATACCCGTAAAGTGATATAGGAACTTAAGTGATATTGTAGGTATTTTTGGCACTAATTAGATTAAAACCCCCGAGGGTCCGGGCGAGTAATCTGGGGCTATTCCACCCCTGTACAAAAAATGTATAAAAGTGGCTATTACTTTTCAAAATTCGCATGCATTCTTTATTTTTACTGGCTACAGTTTGCTACTTTAAATAAAACATCCTTTCAACCTGGCAAAGGGGCATTAGGCAACAGATTTCTGTAAATATGCCATTGGGGCTATTCCACGCCCTATGGGGTAGTGGAACTTCCTCATTACATATTCTGATCAAAAACTCAGGTTTGGCATAACCATCTTTATCATAATATATGCTTGACTACTAATTTAAAATAGTTTTCTCGAAGACTTTGTACTTGGGGGGCTATTCCACCCCCTGGGGGGTGGAATAGCCTCGAGCACATGATTATGTTGACATACTCCTCCTGCCCCACGTAACATGTATGAGACTAGATATGGCACCTGATTGAACTGTAGGCATCTGCTAGAGTACTAAAAACATGTGTGGCCCTTGTCTTTCGTGTAATGTGAAGTATACTTAGCAGTTTAGAAGTCCAGGTGGTCCACTTTCAGGGGTACATTTTTTTATTCCTTTGTTCATCAAGCCCTTGCTTGGCTACTGGTTACAGCAGAGAGATGATTCTTATTAGCAAATCAGAGGAGACCTTACTTAAGACAAAGGCAGTGATAATTAGTTCCTCTGTCCAACAACAGAGGGTAGATGTAACAATTGGCGTGAAGGGGGTGGAATTACCCCGGGTGTGGAATGGCCCCCCAGCCCCCTACTCATCAATGAATATATAATTTTTAATAAGTATGTAAAGTAAGTATCGCCAAGTATTCGCCATGTTGTTTTCTGTATCATGCCAAAACCTGAAGACGAGGTTAACGGGCAAATCTCACGAGGGCTCTGATTGGTACATTGAAGAACTCCTATGCGAAAGCTTCCAGGGGTAAAGTGCTTGTCCAGTCATATTTGCACTCATTTTACCTTGCAATGGAACCTAACCACAAACCACAAATTGGCCAGTTATGTGTGCATGCCGATTAACGGTTGACCGCCTTCTATAGGACCTTGTTTAGGTCTACTCTGATTCAAGATAATCATGCAGCCATGCACACATAATTGGCCAATTTGTGGTTTGTGGTTAGGTTCGATTGCAAGGCAAAATGAGTGCAAATATGACTGGACATATATATTCTGGACATTTTTAGTGGCGTAGTCTTTATAACGTAGCCAGTACATGTGGAATTCCAGGATGTATTGATGCATGGCTGACCTAACAATCGCATTTTACGGAAAAACATGCTGACCTTTGAAGCTGTAAATTTGGCTGATGATTTCTTCAATGATAACACTACAGGAAACAACGAGAATCGTTCATTTTTTTCGCTCTGTCCTTAAGTGATTCCTGACGGAATCGAACCCGTTGACTGCTCAAAAGACAGGACATTGGCGAAGATATGCCCACGTAGATATACGTCCTCTGTTTCGTCAACTGTATATCAATTTAAACAGAAATTTTGCTTGATAATAAATGTGAAATCCATTTGGAAAACAGCTGTTCCCATTATTAATAGGCAAGACTTATACTTATTCTGCTGCATAACAGATATCTCTTCAATTCGTTCTGGGTCTATCTCCGCATCAGAGCAAAACTCCGAAATGAAGTTTCTGGTTGTGTTTTCATTAGTTCTTTTGATTGTGGCATGTGTTCAATATGCCGAGTCGGCAACCACTGTAGAGGACGAGATTTCTGAGATCGTTGACAGGGCCCGCCGACATGTCAAACGTGCTGACTTCGAAAGACTGAGGCGTTTCATGGAACACAAGCGACGTAAGTCCTTCCTATCTTCGTAAACGCCCGTGTACACTATCAACATTTCAAGACACATGTCGGGACACATGTGTCCAACCCAGATGGAAACAGAAATTTTGCCCCTGTATACACTAGACACATGTCGGGGCACATGTTGCGACACATGTTGCTAAAATATTTTAGCCCTGTACACACTGTCAACATTTCAAGCAACACGGTGTGTCCGACACATGTGTTCCAACATGTGTCCTGAAATGTTGATAGTGTACACGGGCCTTTATTCTCTTGGGTCAAGGAACTATTATGTGACCCGCTCTGGCAAAAGCAGTCGCATGTCGCTCTCAGCTTGGCAGGTTGAGACCAAATGTTTGTCAATTTCAGTATTGTCTGTCTATTACGAAATCTGAAATGATCTATAATTCTTCCAATCTCTCCTGGTGTCACCTTCTGTGCGACATGCGACTGCTTTTGCCAGAGTGAGTCACAATCTTTTACATGAGGTCCATACAACATTCAAGATTGAATGCACTGTATTTTCCACCTTTGAAAGTATCGCTTTAAGGTCTTGCGATGCATATGCGAAAATTTTGGGATCCTGGAAATCAATGCTGCATAAGTCGAGGGCGTCGGGAAATATCGTACTATTCTTGCCTTTCTGTGATGAATCTATCCCTTATCTGTCGATTTATGTAAAAAGCAACATGATAGTAAGTACCAAAGAGAAGAACAGCACAAAAATCGACACACAATATATGATAAATAAAAAGGCAATTTCCAGAGTGTTTGCGAATTTTCCACCCCGGTTCAGGCTGGTACTTTACAATCCGAAACTCTAGAACCGACTGAGCTGAAACCCAAATGTAGATATGAAGTATCCCATCCAAACAGGACGTGACAGCAATTAAGGAAAGAAAAGAGTACAAGCCCCAAAAGGTGGTTGCTCAACTTAACAAAATGTAATTAGTGAATGTAAGGCTTGACTAGGCTGAAGGGAAGGGGTATAATATAGCTTGGAGGAATTAAACTAACAGTATAATTATACTAACAGTACAATACCCCCAAGACTATAGTAAGAGTAATTTATATTAAACAAATGTATGAGGAAGTGATAACAAATCAGGCCTAGAAAAAGAAATGAAGAGCAAGATAATAAGAAATGAAGGGGCAACAGTAAAGAAAGGAAGCCTAGGTGAACAGCACCTACAAAACCTGGCAAACGAAAATTTAGAAACAGACCATGTTTCTAAATTTCGCAGGGTGTAGAAATGAGAGCAGTTTTAGTGAAGACACCCTCTGACAATACATGACACGAGTAGTATTCATATGTAAATAACCCACGTTGGGCAGCTCCTGACCTCTTCTGATTATAAGATTGAAAAATTTATTGAAGCTCAGGGAACCTCTTCGCCCTATACGTTTTTGAATCCATGTAGGTTTTCTGCATGCAGTGAGGTAAGAAATGTCATATAATCCGGGAAACCGCAGACCTGACGACATGCGGGTTGTTATATTCATCGAACCGTACTAACCACAAAGTCGCCGAGTCGCTCACATTTGGGCGCGAAAGCATATGTATCGGGAGACCTTAAGGGCTCCGCACACCAGCGATTTTTCGAGCGATTTTCTAGGCGACCGGCCTTGCGACCACCGAAGCGACTAACATATTTTCAGTTTTTACAATTTTTGCTGACTCGATTGCGACAAATGCCTCCTTGGAAGATCAGTGATGTGGTGGAAAACATCACTGATCCATCTCAAAGGTAAATATCGCAGGCGACGTAATAGTCGCATCGGTAGTCGCCCCCATTTTAGTCGCTAGTGTGCGGAGCCCTTTAAGGGCTCCGCAGACTGGCGATTTTTCGAGCGATTTTCTAGGCGACCGGCCTTGCGACCACAGAGGCGACTGAACATATTTTTAGTTTTTTTAGTATTTGTTGACTCGTTTGTGACAAATGCTTCCTTGGAAGATGAGTGATGTCGTGGATGACATCATTGATCGACCTCAAAGGTAATTATCGCAGGCGACGTAGTAGTCGCATCGGCAGTCGCCCCCATTTTAGTCGCCAGTGTGCGGAGCCCTTTAAGGAGCACGGTATTGCCACTTTTTCTCGAGCACGGTATTGCCACTCTCCAACCCGAGGGTCTAACTACGTTTCGGCGAATGACCCGATTTACTGCGTACATTTTTGTAATGCATTTTTGTAGTTCATCTTACTGCCGCTAGGTGGCTCCCTCTACGTCGGCAGTCAAATGACACATTTCAGATCCAATACCGTGCTCCTTTAATATGAGCGGTCTAAGTGATTTCACATTTCTTTTGCTGGGTGCCTGACAAAACCAATTGAAAACAAGTCGCCATGGGCGATGCCCTCATCTCACATATGAAGTTGATTGACAAAGCAGCAGTTTTCAACTTATGGAGCACAATGCACAATCCAAGATGGCCACCTGGCGGCCATATTCATCGAGTGAAGAGCTTTTAAACTACTATAATCAACCCTGCATTTCTGAATCGATGAGTTTTGAATCAACATGTATCGTACTGAATTCTGTTGAATTTTACAGGGCGCTGCCGCCACAGGAGATGTCTTAACGGTGGGCGTTAAGTTTACCCCGGTGAGTTTATTAGTTAGTTGTGCATATTTTAAGGAAAACGCTGAAGGGTCTTAAGCACTCATTGGGTGAGGTCAAATGTTACAGTTATCAGGTATAGTTACAGTTATAGTTAAATATAGTTAACCTGAACCCTGATAACGATAATAAACAGGAAGTCAAATTTCCAGAATCTTAGCAAATTTTCGACCCCAACCGGGTCTTCTTCAGGCTGGCACTTTCAAGTCGAGCTACTCAAGTCGAGAAGTGTAATGACCTGGATCCCAACATTACACTTCTCGACTTGAAAGTGCCAGCCTGAAGAAGACCCCGGTTGGGGTCGAAAATTTGCTAAGATTCTGGAAATTGACTTCCTAATTGTCATCATTTTGTGTATCAATTTTTATGCTTTCTCTTTCTTTGAACCCTGATAACAAGAGCTCGTGTCAAAACTACTCGTTAACTGCCGCCGAATCGGTAGATGTGCGCGAATTTCAAACTGGGTAAACTTTAGTGCCCTAAAGTTTACCCAGGATCGTCCTGGGTAACTTTTAGGGTTACCCAGGTTGGTCCTGGGTAAACTTTAGGGTTACCCAGGACGACATCTACCAATTCGGCTTAACTGCCAGTCAACAACTGGTTAACAACAAGTTAACTAGCCGTTAACAGGTCATAAATCCTCATTGGAAATCTCCGCAGATTTGGAAGTGATTCCTTGAATCTTGTCTGTTTCTGCAGGTGCACAGTTTCTCTACAGCATATATGCCTAAACCATCGACTGCCACAGCTCGCAGCATTGGAACAAACAACATGGCTGCCTTCTTTTCCACAATCCACCTTAACTAAAACATTTGTCCTCCCAACCCAGTTAACTATTAGTTAACGGCTAGGCGTTAAGATAACTGCTGTACATTTTGTAATGCAAAGTCTATAACTAAACTGCAAAAGCTCAGGTTAACTGCCAGTTATCTATAGGCCTACCATAACCATCAGAAAATAGCTATGGTTTAGTTAACTAGCAGTGAACTACTAGTTAACTAAACTTTTTGGATGGTGGACAAATCTTACAGTTCTGGTATGAGTTAACTAAACTTTAACCAGAACTAAAACTGTTAACTACAACATTTGACCTCACCCAATGGGTGAGGTCAAATGTCTCAGTTAAGAAGTATAGTTACAGTTATGGTGATAGTTTAGTTAACGTGAGTCCTAGAAACCCTTGCTCACGTTAACTATGAGTTTGCTGCTAGTTAACTGACAGTAGGTAACAACAGTGGGGGATCCCCATCACTTCCAGGTAATGATTCTATGAATCCTCTCTTGGAATCATCTATGCAGTTTCACTGAGAGGAAAACATGACTGCTACTGCTGGTAAAAAGCGTTTTCGTTGGATTCAAGGCCTGATTACCCAGCTTGCATCATTGGAATAAACAACATGGCTGCCTTAAAGGAGTTAGACGCCGAAGTTGTAAACAAGCTTGTTTACAAACATGGTCGGCAAACTAGTTTTATTCCTTCGTGCAGGTGGCAGCACCAGTAGCACCCCGTGATCGTTAGACTGGTGCCCGGTCTGATGCAACTCATTCACGATATTCACGTCAGTACATATCACCGACAATAGGTGGCAGCACCGCAGGCGTCGCGTGGATAGAGAACCAGTGAGTGAGTGTTTACAACTTGGACGTCCAGCTCCTTTAACCTAACTGAAACATTTGACCACCCAAACCTGTTAACTATGAGTTAACGCCTTGGCGTTACAATAACTACTGTACATTCTGCAGTTCAAAGTTTAAACCAAAATTGGAAAAGCTTGCGTTAACTACTAGTTAACTAAACTTTGTCCCCAAGAATCTGTTATAGTTTAGTTAACCTGTAGTTAACAGCAAGTTAACTAAACATTTCGGACGGTGGTCAAATCTCCCAGTTAAGGTTTAGTTAACTAAACTTTAACTGTAACTTTTCCTGTTAACTATAACATTTGACCTCAACCACTGTGTGCCGTTCAGTTAGACAAATCCCAGATTTACCTGTAGGCCTAATGTTAACTCATCTGCGCATATCCGGCCTTTTTGTGCATCATCAGCCTCGTTTTGGACACATGCCGTGCATTACATTCGTCGTCACGGCATTATCGCAATTACGTCCTTAGGGCAATTCCGCGGTGACGGACGTGACATGTTTTCACTTATTCAGTGATGTCTCCGCAAATTTTGAAACCACAGAAAGATATAATACCCTGCATCATGTCAGGCTTGTGTCCTTCTATGCCCCTGGTATGAATTAAGTTCGCTGTGATTCATAATTAGTGCACTACCGGTATTTGCTAATTAGTTGCGTCACGGACGTGACATCGCACAAGTTACGTCCGTGACGCAACTAATTAGCAAACAGCGCACTAATTATGAATCACAACGAACTTAACAAATACAAGAAGGACACAAGCCTGACATGATGCAGGGTATTACATCTTTCTGTGGTTCCAAAGTTTGCGAAAACAGCACTGAATAAGTGAACACATGTCAAGTCTGTGACCGTGGAATTGCCCCTTAAGGTCGATCTATACCCATTGCGTGACGCCGAACTGCCCAACTTAAACTCGTGATAATTCATTGATAGCAATGATTACAAAAACATTTCTGGTACGGTACGTTACGTATGAAGCATCTAAGTGAACTTTCACCCTAAATAACTGGATCCTATTTCCGGATTGCCCAGAAAAATGACTTTGTTGGAAAGGCCGAAAAAA
>NMRB01001597.1:73198-84372 GCA_002633025.1 Notospermus geniculatus | reverse complement strand
TTTTTTTTTGTTTCTTTTACTTTTCGGTTTTCATCGTGTATTTTAATGATCTTGCGTTTATTTCGCATGGAAATGCATGTAAAACATGTATTAGGCATATCTAGTCAATGCCAGTCATCATTACAGTCATAATAACTTCCTCCACATCCTTAAAGCCACACTGTATTGAATTCAGAAATTGCTTACGTCCTCCGACGTTAGTGTAGTGTAAAATGTACTACACTCTATCTGAATGCATTAGAGCTCTGCCTGCAGTTTTTTCGTTGTGTGCTGAAAACTACGTCTTGATTCTTTGAAGTACTTATCAGGCAAGTATATTGGGGACAATCACAAGGCTATGACACCTCTACCTGCACTCTCCTAACACTTTGAAAATGTCGCAAAATTCAATACTGCGAGGCTTTAATTCCTCACTTCTCCCCAACCATGCTTATTCGACATAGCGAACCCCAGTTGCCACCAGGCTTGTTTTTCTTAAAATTAAGAGATCCGATAGCGATGAGGAGAACGTCATTTGTGTCATTCTTCCTGTAGAAAAATGTACAGGAAATTTTTTCATGACGCAAAGTCAACACCTAAAACAACGTCAATGACGTCGTTTCGGTACAATCGCTCGCAGCGCCGACCTGTCGGGATAAACCGCAGGGCGGGTTCCTCATTGGATGTGCCTGGCACACTTTAGCGGTGGAATAAATGCATGAAATATCTGTGTAAAGTAATGAGCTGGTGTTAAGAGAGGTTATCACATCGTTCAAAAGGCCGAAGGTCGGACCACCAATGATTTAGACGAACAAACGGCGTCATGACGTAACGTCATCAACGTTCTGAAATCGTTTCGTGATTCGTAATTAGGAAGGATGCAGAACCACCCTTTTGTGTATTTATTGCGGTCGTGAATTTGACTTAATAATAATAATAATAATGGCGAGTTCTTATATAGCGCTTCATAGCGTATTACGCTCTCTAAGCGCTTCACACATTATTACCCCAGCCTATGATTCAGAAACCTTTCTGTAGAAACCAAAGGGCAGCCACAATATAGCGCACACGATGGACATTTCAGGCCAGTTGACTTATGTGTTTCATAAGCAGACCAATTCCGTCTCTCATAAAAAGTTAACAAAGAATTCATTCGAACTTGTTGCTTCGTAAATATTAGCAGATGGTTCCCATCCTGACTAAACTGATCTCATAGTATTACACATAGGCCTACATTTAATTTGCCATGTGATTGGTGTGATTACTGATGGTCCTCATCACCAATATCAGGCCAATTATTTGAGCCCACATGTCCATTGTCTAGTCGCTGAATTTCGTGACAACTTTTTGACCAATTTTACTAGGGCCTCTCTGGTAGTAGACACATTCAGTGACATCTATTCATCTTGTAATCAAACTCAATTAATTATCAACTGAGCATTACATTACATCACTTAGGCTCCACCGACCCATCGAACCCCTGTGAAACACGTTTCAGAGGGGTCCGATATGGAGAGCTGACATGTTGACTTTGCGTAATCATGTGTAATCCTATTGTTTTCCTTCTCTGCCTGATTTATAACAAAATGGAAATAGGCTGTTGGCTTGCCGGAAAGTTATGCAGTTGAACAGAGACGTCTTTGTTATATCAAAAAGCCGCTTTAAATTTTCAAATCCGATGAAAATTAACGATTTTACAACGCTAAATTTGTAGCCTGTTTGGGCCGTAACTATTATGCATTCCCTCTTGCCTTGATACACATGATTGCTTAATGTGTCCTGCTTTAGACGATTGGAATGACTCACTTATAACCAGAGGGGTGCAATGTGCAATTCGGTCAGTGGCTCAGATTAACCAGGTGATGTAAGATTATATAAAATTAGTCAATGTGGGAAGGTGTATTTCTGCAACATATTTTCTAAGGCCCTGTTCACCTAATGAGTAATTCTGGCTAATCCTTTTTTCAGAGTTGTCGCAACAGCTAATAATGGAAGCACGCGATGACTTCAGAATATCAGATCCCGTAAATCTGTAAACGTTAGTCCATTGTCATTAATAAACTCTGCAGTGGGGACAAGAAGGGTCAATTCTTTGATTCTGTTCTCATGTCCTAAAAATGTTTGGCCCGTATTCTAGAAGCCTCCTTAACGCTAAGGTCCACTTTAATCTTTTGTATTCTACCCTGCAAACAATAGCTAAAGGTAAGACCTTAGACCTAAGGAAGCCTCTAGAATACGACCCTTTGGCCCGGATTCTAGAAGCCTCCTTAACTCTAAGGTCCACTTTAAGCTTTTGTATTCTGCCCTGCAAACAATGGCTAAAAGGTAAACCTTAGAGTTAAGGAAGCTTCTAGAATACGGTCCCATATGTTTTATGCTTGTGCTTGATAGATAGATCCTAGGTCCTGTTGATCTGGTTCGACTGCATATATGATGTTATAAGGTGTACCTTATGTGCAAAATCTCCGTTTTTTTACCTCCGAGTATAAATGTAATCATTATTCTGTATATTTTATTCATGAAAAAATGCTAATCTCGGTTGTTGTGCTAATGATGCCACGACAATTTTATCTCAGGATGAGCAGGTGTTAAATAATAATGAAACAAGCCTGGTGGCGACCGGGTTCACGAAGTGACGTTCAGATCATGAGACTGCAGCAGTTAGTTGCTGGGGGTATAGATGTTTGGTTTGGGCAGCTGAAAGAAACTCGATAGAAGGACAAGTCCTTACATCCAAACAGAGAAAATCTTTGTGAATAAAAGAAAAGAAATGGAGAAAAAATTTCTTCCACCACCCGGGCTCGAACCCATGGGATGGTCATAGACAACCATAGCCGTAACACTGAACCCACTGGAAAATACTGATAACCCAAATGCGGCGATGGCCTATATTCACCATCAACACTGACCCCAATTATCAACTCATCCATAAGGCATCCCTTTATTTTAGTCCCAAGAAGGCTACCTGAATAGAACATTCGTGCACTATATGTGTGTACACACATCGTATCTCCATACACGTCGGTTATGCGTGGATCAAACAAAATGGCGACCTGACTCGTCTGCTACGGGGCAATTCTGGACTTTTCTGCTTATTTCTCGGTGATGAAGGATTACATACGGTTCAAAATAAATAGGGGAGGAGATCGTGATACACATCGTTGTGTAAAGGTAATATATTTTTCTGATTTTTTTGCATGCTCTCATTATTTTGTACACAAAAATGCCGATCATGATGATGTATACATTCGTCCATACATCGGCGATTATGCCCCAAACAAAAGTGTCGATTTCTCGAAAAAACGCGAATAATATGTAAATTCTACTATAAGAGACATAACTTGGCGTTACATTACACTTATTAGTGAAATTTCGTGCCAGTTGGTGCAGCTATATTAAGTGAATAAACCCGTGTGACAAGAAATGATGTGGCACGAAAATAACGTCACTTCGTGAACAACAATTAGTTGTCCAGTACACATGTGTAAATGATGAATGTATTTGTTCAAGAATTAGGTCGATGTTAACCCATTCAGAACTTATGACCAAAAACGTAAAAGTATTATCTCAGCAGCGCCACGTATTATTTTAGCTTTGCGTAAGACGTTTTGTAGATATATCCTAGTATGCACTGCGAAGGATTTTTTTTAAAAAATTAACCCATAGGGCTCAACTACAGTAAAAACAGATTTTCACGGAATCGATCGCAGCGCCCCCTTTTAACTTCCTTCGTGCTGAGGCATGATGGGTCATCACAATGCACCAACATCCAATCAAATTCGTCCATTAAAATTTGTCCAGACGGGGGCATATAAGACCTTCAATTCAAACTTAACTGCCACGTTTCCCGGGAGCTTATATCAGCCAGGGGTTGTAGACGTGACACTGAAACTTCAGACATGCTGTTTCTGTTCACTTTCTGGGGTGATACTTTTAGTATGTGCCCATGGGCGGGGTTCAAATTTTGGGGTTCATTTGCGTATGCTTGTGCTAACCGGTGATTAATTGTTCACGGAGTGGATTGTTGATATTTCTTGCTATATATTTTTATTTTCGATATTAGTAGTATAGTATGTCAATCTCGCGCCTGGCATGAGGCGGTTCCATGAGGTGGTTCCGATGACGTCATAAAGTGGCGGGAAAAGGTCAAGGTCACAAGATGGGACATATCGGTACACCACTTGAAAGTCGGACGAAGTGGTCACGTGACGATCACGTGACCATCCAAGGTGGGACATATCGGTACACCACTTTGAAAGTGCGACGAAGCGGTCACGTGGCGATCATGTGCACAAAGGTATTACAAAGGCTGTGGTTCATACATACGCAGCTCATTTATTTACATACTATTGTTTTTCGCTTCCAAAAAAGCAAAATACATATACAATCATACAAAGTCAGGACGAATGTGTGGCATTCGTGTTCATGGAGTTGACGACATGTTTCGACAGTGGCGGTAAACCGCACGAGTCAAAGTATTAACCTGGGCCATTGACATCGAAATAGACCATTGTACCTACAGCAATGGTATTTGTACCCAATCTGTGGCAATATATTTGGCAAAACACCATGGATCTATGCCCAACATGTTGCTACAGATTGGGGGCAAATACCATTACTGTAGCTCCAATGGTTTTTGACATATTCAGGAAAACTTATGCTTATGCTTATGCTGTCATTTTACTTTATTCGTACATGTACAAAAGTGTACGTGCTGGTTATTCATGCTCTTCCAAAATAAAATAATGAACCTCAAATATCTCCGTCTGCAAATCACTTACTGAATTACAAGTAAAAACTGTCTACCAGTATGTTGTTTATTGATTTATTGGATATGTGTATAAAGTTGAACGAATGGGAACAGATAACTATTGTGTTAGAAAATTGCTGATGAAGTCAGTCAACACAGAAATGTATCTCTTTCCTTTGGTAGCAGTTGTTGTATTGCTCCTGCCGGGAGGATCAAATGGTGTGTGTCAACATAGGGACGTTAAAGCCCCCCACTGTATTGAATTTTACGATATTTTCAAAATGTTAGGGAAATGCAAACAGAAGTTTCATAGCCTCGTGAATGTCACCAAAATGCTTGCCTGATAGGTATTTCAGAGAATGAAGGCCTAGTTTTCAGCACACATTGAAAAAACTTTCAGGGAGAGCTCTAATGTATTCAGACAGAGCGTAGTACATTTTACACTACGCTGACGTCGTGATGTCGTGAACTGACGTCAAGAATCGCGGCGATGATTTGCGTTTTTCAGATTCAATACAGTGGGGCTTTAAGATACTCCATTCCCCACTTGAGACGGTCACCTAGGGAGACAGAAATATGACAAAGTCTGACTGGTCACTTACTCTGACGAATTCAGAATATACGGTAACCTGTTGTGTCCTTCCCACATACCCACGAAAGCTATTGCACAAAGATCTTGGGCGTATTGGATTTACATGTAGTCATTAGAAAGGATGCGCAGCTTTCCGACTCCGACTTCAACTATACGAGAATGAATTGCAGTCCGTTGTGGACATCCTTGATAAAAACGATTTGATAGACGTTTGCAAATCGTAAAATGCCACAACTTTGTGGCAGAATAATTTTGACTTGTAATCGGAAGTGCGCATCAATCGCAAATATAGTGGTCGTCAAAGTCGTGTCTCAAAAGTCGTAACGACTAGGATTACGACTTCAATACATGTATTCATTATTTATCCGCACTTCCGATTTATAAGGCCAACTTTTTCTGCCTTCAATTTATGGTGTTTGACGAATTGAAAACTTCTATCACATCGTTTTTATCAAGGATGTCCACAGCGGACTGCAATTCATTCTCGTAGTTGAAGTCGGAGTCGCAGTCGGAAAGCTGCGCATCCTCTCTATTTCAGGATCTCGAGCGACCATCTCTCAAATGGGGGAAGACAGTGGGCCGTATTCAAAAACGGTGTTTAGGACTTAGACGCGTGTAACTTCCTCAAATGCATGGTGGAAGTATGTGCATTTAGTGGAGTTACACATGTCTAAGTCTTAAACGCGCGATGATCACTCTTTTTGAATACGGCCCCATACGTCCCATGAACGAGAACGAGAGAAGAGGCGCATTGCTTGTTACGGAGGATGTCTTCAAAGTTTGGAGTATTGATTTTTCTGCAACATGTTTAGTTGTCGCCTTGCCAACGAACGCCATAACTCGGGTCAGTTCAAAAACTTGCAGTGGTTGGTACTCTGGCACTGGCGGTAACCCCGATGATAATTTCTGATCAGCAGCCTGCCTATTGAATAAAATTTATCAAATTGGAAACTTACATGTTTGTCGATAAAATGGGGGTTGTATGGTAAAAAACTAGGTTTTTATTCATAAAATATAGGTATTTGACAAAAACAAAGTTTTGAAAAAAACTACGTATGATGGAAAAAAACTACGTTTTTTCTATAAAACTAGGTTTTTCAGGAAAAAAAAGTTTTTGTCAAACAAACTATATTTTATCCACAAAAACTAAGTTTTTTTAGCATAAAACTAGGTTTTATTGCAAAAAATATAGGTTTTTAAATAACTGGGCAATCCGCTTGCCATACAGTTGTGGTGTAAATATTTATTTTATAAGTCGTTCTCGTTCTCCTTCTCGTTCTTTCATCCTGACGTTTTCAGTGGCTCGTAACGGCTCGTTTACACTACATTGCCATCGCCACGGTTTGAGATGAGTGGTGCGGTTTTATAGGCACTGAGAAAACTGACAAGCGAAATAACAAAACCAGGCGGTAAACTCTCCAAAACTTGTGCAAACTCACCGCAATCCGTGGAGGCAACCACTGTGTGGAAACGGGCCTTAAAGCCACACTGTATTGAATTCAGAAAGTGCTTACGCCCACCGACGTTTTATGTACTCAGGGTCTAATCTGAATACATCAGAGCTCTGTCTGCACTTTTTAAAGCCGCACAGTATGCACAGCTAATCACTTCCAGTTCGGCCGAATTTTAGTGCAACCTCGTTTACAGGGGTGCGTAATGTATAGAACCATAGAACCACACATTATAACATTATCCTGTACCGAGGTTCGGGGAGTCCCCAATACTGCGTGTAGTCTTTCGCAGCCAGCCGTTTCGTTCCACAGTACTGCAATGCGGATTCCCAGATTCGAAACAGCGGCTGGGTGACCAAGACTATGCTCGCCGATTATAACCCATCTGTCTATACTGTGCGGCTTTAAGTGTTTTGAAAAATCAGCTCTTGATTCTTTGAAGTACGTATCAGGTAAGCAGTTTTGGGGCCTTCACGAGGCTATGAGACCTCTTGCTGCATTCTCCTAACACTTTGAAAATAGGGTAAAATTCAACACAGTGGGGCTTTAAAGAGAATTGGTCGTACCAGTGAAGCTGTCTGAATATCAAACGCCGCCATCTTGAATCTATTACAGAGCATGCATCGAGAATTTGTTGCCTTCTAAGAGCGTATATGGTCAACTGCTGTCAGTGGCTTTGCTGCCTTTGAATAGCGTTTAGATCGTGGTAAACTGCAAGCCTAGGCCTACCTCGGGATGTAGGCCTAGTCTTCTTGATGTCATTTTTGACTGCCGCGACCGATTCCCTTTACGTTTGTTCCCTTCGTCGCCGAATTTGTACGCAATGACAAGTGACCGACCGCTAAGAACCTCAGATATACTGAGGATGCCATTCTGTCAGCTTCTCCATACATCCCATATGTAGGTGTAGATAGTACAGGAGCAAAACGTGCGGTAGAAAATCGTTACATCATTTACTGTTGCCATAAAGGAATCAAACATAAAGGTTCAACTTACAAATTCAGCATGTCCGCAGTTAACCCATTATTGGTTCACGTAGTGACCATTATTTTCATACCGGGCTTGCCCGATTCTTCAATCTTCGATAGCGCGGTTATTCACATTATCATAACCAGGGCTTCGCACTCACGCAGGAAACTTTCACTGTGACGCTGAAGATTGAAAGCCAGTAAAATCGGATAACCTTCGATAAAGATGAACTTTTAGTGAATAACCTTAATAAGTTAAAAGTAGATATCCATTTGCTGCATGCTTCGGATTTCTTCTGGGGGCATAATATTCGTTAGTTGACCTAAAAATTGCGTTTAATACCCAGTGCATTCGCGATATCCAATACATGGCAGAATAACACAGGCATGACGAGCCTATTATTGGAAGGCGTAGGGGTTTCAGGATTGTTATATAGTCTAGATATAAGTCAACATCGCAAACGTAAAATGCGTAAAATGATACATTTTGTGGGAGAAAGGTTACAATAAACTAGCCGATTTTTGAGATAAGGTATGAATTATTAATGTAGATAACTCTTATGAAACGCCTAATAATTAGAAATCACCCCGCCTTGCCTGCCTCCCCTGTGAATATGAGTCGATCATCACCACGTGGGTGAACAAAGCAGGCTACCGGTCGTCGAGTGCAGGTAATCGCCTCCTGGATGAGCACTGCCTGGATTCTACGCGTAGTGCCATTCGGAACTTCCGAAGGCAACTGCTCGGCAATTTCTGTAGATACTCGCATTTCCCCTCGGACACAATTCCAAGGCAGCCATCTTGAACGCGCAACGATTGCTGCCCGTTTGTGAGAGTTCAGATGCGGTCGCCTCATCACACCTGCGCATGAACTAAATAGGTCACATAAAAGCGTTGCGTTATTGATCAATAATTGGCAGATTGGGTGAGATACCGGCAAGTTTATATATAATATGCCTCAACTTATCGAGCAAGTACGGTTGAACATCTTAACGGGCCATATTCGGCGAAAATAGTCCCACGGCGGTCACGTGGGTTTGATGACAAACAATATGGCTGCCTTGGACTTGTGTCCGAGGTGAAATGCGCCGCCCAGTGACAGATAGCAGTTCGCCTCAGGTCGTTCCGAATGGCGTAGTGCCATAACTTCCCTGGTGGCAAAGCAATGAACTATCCTTAGGACCATGTCGGGCATGTCGGGTATTGGAAGTTCATAATTTCTAAAATGGTGCCCCATGTCCCTCAATTGCGATATTTTTTTCGATAATTTCACTTCGTGAACCTTAACGCCACCAGGCTTGTGTTTTATTCCTTTATGCTGTTGCCTTGCGGCGACATGAAGTGCAGGACAAGGGTGCTGCAAAGATTTACAGCTACTTACCTGTACTTTATATCGGTGCATCGAAGCAGAGATACATACTTTGTATTTTAAACAAGAAAAGGACATCGGAGCGATGTCTATGGTTTCCGATGATAAGTTTACTACTCTAGAGCAAGTTATCTGTGACCTTGACCTCTGACCTTGAGAAGTATTGCGTAACTGGAACAGGGATCCTTGATTAAACAAAGAGGGGATGGTTAATGCAGGCTTCTAATTAGTTTTCCCCTGAAATTCTGAGTAGATTTGCACTTTAGAACTGTTTGACCTTGACCTTGACCTCTAATCTTCAAGGTCATTGTGTAATCTGAAAGCTCATCCTTGATAACCTGGGTGTAGATGAAGGTTTTAGGCTTCCACCATCACCAGGTTCTGTCTCATGTTATTTGTGATGGTTGGCTGTGACCTTGACCTCTGACCTTGAGAAGTATTGCATAACTGGGACAGGATCCCTGATTAAACCTATCGGGGATGGTAAATTCAGGCTTCTAATTCGTTTTTTCCTGAAATTCCGAGGAGATTTGCGCTTAAGAACTGTTTGACCTTGACCTTGACCTCTGACCTTCAAGGTCATTGCGTAATCTGAAAGCTCATCCTTGATAACCTAGGTGTAGGTGAAGGTTTTAGGTCTCTACCATCACCAGATTCTGACTTATGTCATGTTATCAAATTTGAATATCAAATCTCACCACGATATCAGCAAATATCATGCGACCGAGCAGGTGCAAACTGAAAATTTCAGTTGCAATAACATCCGTGGATGAGCAATGATGTTGTGATACCAGTTTCAAGTCACTTACTGTGGCAGATCTCCCGATATGTCAAAATATCAAATTTGATATATCAATATCATTATGATGCTGACACTGGAGAATAAATTTGTTGATGCCAGTATCTTGCCAAGGGCCATAAACATAGGGAAGGAACTTGTTGCTAGTGCTCTACCTGGCGTCGGAGACAAGTTATTCAAGAAACAAAAGTGTGACAGACAAAATCTCAACTTTTGATATGTCAATTTCACCATGAACCAGGTATCGGAGACTGGAAATTTTCATTCCATCTTGTAGCTCAGGTCATGAAACCTGGGGGTAGGTCACATTTCCAGGTCTGTAGCTCTTGCAGGAACAAAGTTACAGGTGTGACAGACTGAACAGACAGACAGACACACACACACACACACACACACACACACACAGACAGACACCACGACCAAACACTATATGGTTTCCGATCTTGAGATCGGAAACCATAAAAAGGCATTGGCGATGGATTCTCCTGCCGTTGTTGCATGTTGCGATCGGGCTCCAATGGGTTAATCGCTAAAGCTAATCTCGTGCTAAGTGAAATTTAAGGTGGACTCAAACAGCGTTGTTTCCGGAGCTTGGCTGGCTTTGACGGTGTGACGTCCAAATGTTCTGATTGGTATTACACTTGTAAAATTTGCGTATGGCAGTTACAGGTGAACACCTCAAGTGGTTACGATTCTAACGGACGACAAATCAGACGCCACGCTACGATAAAAACTCACAAACTTCAAGATACGTTTGATTGCAGTCAGTCATGTTAGTTGGCCACAGATCCAACTGAAGATCGGTTCTCGTAACGGTCACCTAGTTTTCACCTCACTAACCTAACCCTCATAAAACAAGAAAAGGACATCGGAGCGATGTCTATGGTTTCCGATGATACGTTACTACTCTAGAGCTAGTTATCTGTGACCTTGACCTCTGACCTTGAGAGGTATTGCGTAACTGGAACAGGGATCCTTGATTAAACAAATAGGGGATGGTTAGTGCAGGCTTCTAATTAGTTTTCCCCTGAAATTCTGAGTAGATTTGCACTTTAGAACTGTTTGACCTTGACCTTGACCTCTGACCTTCAAGGTCATTGTGTAATCTGAAAGCTCATCCTTGATAACCTAGGTGTAGATGAATGTTTTAGGCTTTCACCATCACCAGGTTCTGTCTCATGTTATTTGTGATGGTTGGCTGTGACCTTGACCTCTGACCTTGAGAAGTATTGCATAACTGGGACAGGATCCCTGATTAAACCTATC